>JAKUCM010005615.1:0-62524 GCA_023374145.1 Lepidium sativum
AAGATTTCTTAGGTCTTATTTGTAGGTTTACTTTTCAGTTCCAAAGTATTTGTTGTAGGGTTACATGGTCATTGTTGTGAGTTTATTTATCATTTTACGGTCTTTGTTATAGGTTTTCCTATGCATCGTTTTCATGTTATCATACACCTTAGTGCTTATGCATTGTAGATTTTACTTTATATAGTATGTTGTAGGATTTTCTTTACAAGATATTATTTTCCCAATGTTGGTTTAACGTTATTGTGTTGTAGGTTTTCCCTACCTCCTTTTTCAGTTTTCCTACTTCATCGTTCTTTTGTAATCATGCGACTTAGTTCTTCAGCATTGTAGATTTTACTGAAATTTTTTAGGTTTTATTTGCAAGATATTCTTCCTAATGTAAGTTTTATGTGTCTCTTTTGTAGGTTTTCTTGGCCTCTTTTTTAGGTTTTCCTTTTATCAAACCTAGGACTTGAAAATACTATTTCACCAAGCTTTAAATACACCTACATTATTTTTCTACATACCCACATTGTCGTCTCAGACCATTAGAGGTTGTAACAGGGCCAAAATGTTTGCGAAAAATATACACTTGTACAAAATGTATGAAAAACTGCTCAGCAACAATCGGACAAGTGGGAAATGTTGGGGTAAACCAGAAAAGTTTGGGTAGAGCCGGATCGAAATGTTGGCTAGGTAAACGTCCTGTAGTAATAGGAGTAGTTATGAACCCTGTTGACCATCCCCATGGAGGTGGTGAAGGGAGGGCTCCAAATCGGGCATAATAGCAACACATGCCCATAATGAACTTGTTATTGTACAGTTGACATTTGTGTTTGCTTATGTAACATTTGTGTTTTCTTAGGAGACATTCTAAACCTACATCGAGACAATGGTAAACCAACATAATCACAATGGTAAACCTACAAAAAGACGATGATAAACCTACATCGAGGCAATGTTAAACCTACAAAAAGACAATGGTAAACATACAAAAAGAAAATGGTAAAGTCAAACCAGTTAATTCCAAAATCAATTACAACCTCCACATTACTGTGTTTGAATTACTTCATGACAATCATAAACCATACTCACAAAGGATAATATGTTGCAGATTATGTTTGCAACAACAGAAAATTAGATAACATCATCTTACGTACTATCTCAATGGTCTTGACTGAGTGTAGGTAATTAAATGAGCTCCTCTATCGGCATCATGTTCTCCACGTAGATTTGGATCAGTTAACACAATAGCGGTTTTACATTTAACCTCATCTAAGACCTCTGCCACGTACTTTAGGCGAGCAAATGGCAGGATCTTGTCCTCCAAACCTTGTATCCCTCACCCAAGGGCCAAGAGGCTTACGTGCCAATATTTTTACTATGTGTATCAGGAAATAACAAATGTTAGACTAACCTACAAACCTACAAATAAAGCATCAAAACCTACAAGAAAAACCTATAAAAGAGGACACGAAAACCTGCAAAACAAAAGTTCTTAAAGCCAGATAAACACACTTTGGGTCTGTGCACAATTTCTCCTCCTCAAGGACATCCTCATGGATAGATGCGCACTGGCTGCCTCCCAACCAATGAAAAGAATGTCTACATTTCTGCTGATGCAAGCTGTTGAAAAGTTGGGACATACTCATATCCCCATATCAGCAGCACATGTACACATCCATGTAGCATATACGTCAATCCAGCAAATGATACAACTTTGATCGATCGCACCAATGCTAGAAAGGCATCTCGACCCCAAGGATACCTTTCAAAAACCTTTGTATCAAGCCCCTTCTTAGCAACTGAAAGGGGAAGCCTACTACCTCGGTTTAAATCGTAAGTACCAATGTGTAGTATGAAAAAGAGACCAATCATCCTTCTTTTCTGAAATGACCGATGGTGACTTAAAACAATGGTGACTTAACAAAAAAACCTACTCATAGACCTACATACCACAAATCTTGTAAACCTACACAGCATGAACTATAAACTTACAAAGCAAGTATGAATATAAACCTACAAACCACTAACTTAAAACATACAAAAAATGAATTGGAAACCTACAAAAACAAGCAAATACCAAAAAAACCACGAAGATAAAAACCTACAAAAAATAATAATAAACATGCATAACTGATGATAATCCTAACAAATCTACATAACTATTTCATTGAACCATACTTTCTTACATACGCAACTTCTTACACATTTACTAATAAACCTACATAACATTTGTTAGATAACTTCATAAATTGGGTAATCTTAACTTAAGTACACCAAAACAAAAAATCTAGGAAGCTAATGTAAACAATAATCCATAAATTTTCGTTAATAACCCAAATAGTTAACGAATTAGCTACTAAAACAATAAAATATAATCAAAATTTTCACATAATCACGCATTATTAACAAATTCCAACACAAATTTGAAATAGTATATGCAATCGCGAAATCTAATCTTGAGAGAAAAGAGAAATCGCAAAAAAACTTTGCAGGGAAGAAAAAGAGAAATTGCAAAAAGAAGTTGCAAAGAAGAGGAGAAAGAGAATGGTGAGAAGAAGAAAAGGAGAACGGTGGATAGTCCTGGGCATACCCGAATCTGAATACCCGAGTATGAACCGACCCAAAATTTTTGGGTTTTGGGTAGGATTAGGGTAAAAGCCAAAGTAACCATTGATTCCTATATTGTAATACATGCGATATCAGTTCTGATCGGATAATAATTGATACCCGATCGGATATCCGAATTATTTTAACATTTTTATGTGTGTAGGTATAATAACTAAAACGTAATTAATCCTCTTTAGTCTGCGTGCTTAAACGTTTCATATTCCAAACTACATGCACACAAAAAAAGTATTAGTTTCCAAACTCATTATACATACTAGAATATCCTAGTTCTCCACATTTTTGTTTGTCTGCTCCGCTGGGGCTCTCTCCTCCATCGGCGTTGTCTAGAGACAGATCAAATGTAAGTTTTTCTTAAGCTTTTCTCTGTTTTTGTGTTGTTTTCTTTGTTTCTGGTAGATTATCAAAATTTTAGGGATTTTTGACTCTATATTCTTCAATCGATTGATGATAAGATAGAAATTGGTCCAATTTCCTTTTGATTTTGAGATTTCAATTGATTTTTTTGACAGATTTCACATTAAACTAGGGTTTCATTTTCATTTTTCAAAACTTTAGGCTTTTTGATTATTTATGCATAAATTGATTGCTGATAGATGTATAAGATAGAAATCGGCCCTATTTCTATTTAATTTTGTTTTCAGTTGAAATTTTTGACATATTTCATGAAAATTAGGGATTTCGATTTCATATTTTAAATTTTAGGGCTTTATGATTCTATATGCATAAATCAGTTTTGATATAAGAATAGAAATCGGTCCAAGTTCTATTTAATTGTGAGCTTTTAATTGAATTTTTAACAGATTTCAGAAAATTTCAGTTTTTTATCTTCTACCTTTAAACGATTCGTTGAGAAAACATATTTGCATATAATACACTAAAACTTTATTAGTCTAAAATGATAAAGTGAAATGAAAAAGTTATAAACACATTGTGGTTCTTCATTGCTTTAAATCATTTTGTTTGAATCTGTAGGCTTTCTACTATTATAAATTGCGACTTTATTCGATGCGTCAAAGTATATTTATCTATTTTACTCTCTATTTTAAAGTGTGTTTATCATTACTCTATGTTTCAAAGTGTATCTATACATCTTGAGCGATTATGGCAATGATTGGTCATGAGTTTGACTACGGTTTATCTAAACTTCAGTTTTGGATATGTAGAAACTGTTTCTTTTGATTGATTATATATATATATATATATATATATCAGTTTTGGTTATGCTCATATGTACAAAATAATGTTTTTGATTGATTAGATATACACATCAGTTTCATAATTGATATAAGAATATATCGCCAGTTTGAACTGGAATAAGAAGAGTTTGGGGAATTTGGATTAGAGGAGGTACAACAAGCTATGAACGTATCAAGTGGACCAATGACAAGAGCTAAAATACAAATACTTCAACAAGCCATTGGCACAATGCTCAATCAGGCTGAAAGCAATCTTAGCTCTATAGCTAATCCAACCACATTAGTTGTGATTCAAACTAGCTAAAGCTTGTCTAAGAGAGATGTATACACTTGCACTCTTTTTCTTTTCGTCTAGTTCTATCCCTATGGGTTTTCTAGACAAGATTTTTAATGAGGCAATGTTGGATAAACCTATTTATCTATTCTCTTAGACATGCTGAGAAAGAAAGGAAATGAAGCAATTTCTACTAAGTCATTTTGTTGGGCCTTATAATGATTCTTTTAGACTTGGGTCTCTTGTATTTTTGGCTCAAGTAGTTAATTAAAACCCATTTCGTGGCTCAACTTTTCTATAACTATGTTGAACTCTAGTTATTTTCATATCATTAAATATTTTATTCTAAAATTTTTACATCACGTGTTTGATGTGTATGGTTTTTAATATCCATACAACTTGGATCATGCCCTCATGTGTTATATTATGGGTGAATTCAAGTTGAAGATCAAGAGTTCTTCATCCCTCTTAATAGTTCAAATCGATCCATGAGTGCTCTGAAATGACCGTTCTTCTTCACCATCGTTTCTCCATTATCCCTCAACAGAATCCACTCTAACTTTGTCTCAACACTCCTCTTCTAGTCTTTATTACACTGCCAAAATTTCAATCCAATCCGAGTTGTTTAGAGGTTGATTTTGTTCTTCACATCTAAGCTTGACTCTTTAGTTTTCAGTTTCGTGTTTCCCGCTTTTGGGTGTTCACAACCTCTTGGAGTCGCTCTTGGATTCTTCTAACCCATTGTAGGAGTATATTATGTGGTATCCGAGTCGATTTAAGTCATGTTGTGTCGAAAACTCTTCATATTCTTGTTGAACTTTTACGAAATTGTCAAATCTACTCTTAGAACATTTTTCTGATTTGTTAAACTGTTAGATTTAAGCCTAAATCTGATAAGACTGAATTTGTTAGATCTAATTTTTTTTATTTAGCTTGTAGTAAAACCTTTCGAATTTTGACAAGACTCTTGGTATTCTTGATTACTTGCTGAAGAATCTAAAGTGTCTTTTACTATTCTAAGTGTAATTTGTCTTAGATCTAATCCTCTGTAGTGTTAAAAGTGTTTGTTGGAATAGATTACTTGTTTGTCTTTTGATTTCTTGTAGGAACATGACAGGAGATGAGGAAGAAGTTGGTCCAAGCAACAAAATTTTATTAGAGGCTCTCACAGCAACCTTGTCCAAAATGATGGATGACAAACTAGAAACTTTTAGGCTATAACGAGCTGCAACTGAGCATGAACAAGTCCTTGTTAACTCTAGAGCAGCTGAAGATCTGTATGAAACTCAAGATTACTACTCATCATCTCTGATGAGGGCATCAAACCAGTTGAAATAGGCAGGCTAATGACCCGAGCTAGAACACGCAAGCTTAGAGAACAAATAGGAGAAGATGTAGCTGACATCTTGAACAAGGAGGATGACGCTCCCTCACCCGGACGCTCCAAGATCAGAATTAAAACTTCTTCGAGGAGCGCTGAGAAGATCAAGAACGCAAGTCAAGACCGAACAACACGACAAAATGAAAACCAAGACATTCAAGACCCTCTAGAAGCTGATCAAGAGGAACAAAAAACGACAAGACTCGATAATAAAGGACACACTTCTTCTAAAGAGAAAATCCTAGTCGTTAGCAAGCTTAGCCGCTTGTCTAGAGACTTAAATCACACTATAAGATCTCGAGAAGATTCTCCTTGATTTAGAGTGTGCTTGAGTGTATCAAAAACCCAACCATTCTTCTTATGGATTGCTCCTCAAACCACCCCATTCCGCCGCACCAACTATTTTTATCAAGGAAGTAAACTTGGTTCCCTTAATTAAGAAACTATTCTTATCTAGAGAAATATCTTGAAGCGTGTATCATTTTGGTATCAGAGCCAAAGATTTCCTAGAAGGTTGTATCTATCTTTGCTTTTGTTTTATCTATTTTAAAATCGTCATCACTCTCGCATAAGTTGTGAAATTTGATTCGCTAGTAAATTAACCATTGTTTGCTTAGATCCAAACTGTAACTTATTTGTGACGGATAGGGTTCTTAGTTTTCAATCATAGAAGACAAAGGATAACTACTTATTTCCTTAAGTCTTTCTTGCCAATTTTCGTATTTTCCATATTCTTACAAAAAAAAAGGATAGCTATTTATTTTTGTGTGTAGGAACATGGAAAACCCAGCCGAGATCCCTAACCTAGCTGAAATATTGGCTTAACTCCAAGCCCATCTTCGAGCTATCAACACGCGAATGGGGGGGCATGCGTTAGAGACATGACTGGTAGATACAAAAGTAAGATTTTATAGAGATTAAGGTTTTTTAGTTCGCGTCTTCAAGACACCACTACTTATGTAAATCTTGAAGAATCAAGAATCAATTTCAAAGAACAAAATCTGTTTTTACTCGAACCAAAAATCGTTGTTCATCACTGTATCATCGACATCAATTTATAGTGAACCAATCGGTTACCATGATTAAAATAGAATTCTGTACAAAACCGGTTTTATTAAACATCAAACCGATAAAATTAGAAACGAGAGAACTCGAACCGGGATAACAGAACAACAACGAATTCAATTCACTGTGTCCCGCTCAACCTTGCCTTCGATCCTTCTTCAATCTCTCTTTACTTTCCCCTCACGTTGGAGCATGAGGGTCGATCATGCCCAACTTGGACTTTAAGCAATGAAATTGTGCTTTTCCGAGGGCTTTTGTCATGAGATCTGGAAGTTGGTCCGTGGTTTTAACGTGATGAAGTGTGACAATACCTTCAGCTACTGCATCACGAACTGCATTACAGTCTGCTTCTATGTGTTTAGTTCGTTCGTGGAAGACAGGGTTCAAAGCTATGTGTATTGCCGCCTTACTGTCACAGTAAAAATGTGTGGGCAGAGTTTGATCAATCCCAAATGTTTTCAGTAACCTGCGTACCCATTTGATTTCACGAAGTCCTACAGCCATCGACCAGTATTCAGCTTCTGCAGAAGAGTGAGACACGGTTTCCTGCGTCTTGGTCTTCCAAGACACTGGAGATCCACCTAAGAGTACCACATAAGCACTTAGAGACCTTCTTGTTAGAGGACATGAGGCCCAATCCGAGTCACAGTATATAGACAAAGGAAGATCTTTGTCTGATTTCAAGAGAATCCCTATTCCTGGTGTTCCTTTGAGGTACCGCACCACCCTAAGTGCCGCCTCAATGGGCCTTTCGTGGTGATTGCATAAATTGTGACAGTACATGAACTGAGTAACACAGCTCTGGTCTTGTATTGATAAGATATATCAATCTTCCTATTAGTCTACGATACTGCGTGGGATTCTCAAGCAATGGTCCTTCATCAAGTGCCAACCTGTGATTCTGTTCTAACGGAGTAGCATCAGGTTTTGGTCCCAAGCTTCCTGAGTCAGCCACTATATCGAGTACATACTTTCTCTACGACAGGAATATCCCTTCACCATTTCTACTCACCTCTAGCCCCAGAAAATATTTGAGCTTTCCAAGATCCTTCATAGAGAAGCAACTTCCTAAGTAGTCTTTGAATTTTTGAACTAGATACTCATCATTCCCACATATGATGAGATCATCTACATATATCAAGACTCGAATTTCTTTGCCTTTGTTAGTGTAGGAAAACAATGAGTAATCTTCATAAGATTGTTCAAAGTCGAACCTGACAAGGGAGTCTGAAAGCTTTTTAAACTAGCAGCGAGGTGCCTGCTTCAGTCCATAAAGGGACTTCTTGAGACGACAAACTTTCCCAGGATGAGTGTGTCTAAAGCATGGTGGCAGCTTCATGTACACCTCTTCCTCTAGATCTCCATGCAAGAACGCGTTATTCACGTCCATCTGGTAGACTTTCCAGTCATTCGCAGCCACCAATCTCAACAGCATTCTCACAGTCGTCATCTTCACCACATGTGCAAAAGTTTCTGTGTAATCCTCCCCTTCGACCTGATTGTTCCCTAGCACTACCACTCGAGCCTTATGACGTTCTACTGACCCATCAGATTTAAATTTTGTTTTGTAAACCCACTGAGATCCAAGAGAAGTTCTCCCAGAAGGCAAATCGACTATTTCCCATGTGTGTTGATCTTCAAGAGCTGTTACTTCGTTAAGCATTGCATTCTTCCACACTTCAACCCGCACAGCTTCTCCATAGTGTTTTGGCTCCACTTCTGCTTGAATAGCTGCCAAGAAAACTTTCTGTTTAACAGAAATTTGAGCATCAGACACAAAGTCAGTCAAAGGGTACAGACTTTTGTTCGATTTGTTTTTCTCTGTCGTGTTCTCTTCTTGTTCACAAGTAACACTATATTGAACATAATCTTTCAGCCTAGTGGAAGGCAACCTCTGTCTCTCACTTTTTCTCAAATGAGGCATTGCTTCTTCCAGAGATTCAGCTTCTTGATCTGCAACAACAGACGCCTCATTAGTTGAGTCATTGACAGAATCAGTTACCTGCTTCTGTTTCATGCTCATGTCACTAGTGCAGGAAGCATCTATTAATCTCCCCCTGTTGTTGAATTCCTCAAGTGCATTTTCAGCTGCGTTGTCCTCAATCCAATCCTCATCTTTTGTGCAATTATCTGCATCTCGTCTCATGTGAGATTCAACTTCCAAAGGGAATACATCTTCTCTGAAAACAACATCTCGTGATACAATAAACTCATTAGTGGACGGTTTATAAACCTTCCAGCCTTTTTGTCCAAAAGGGTAGCCCACAAATACACACAAACTACTCCTTTCATCAAACTTATTCTTACTCTTGGACTTACTATGCACATAACAAGCAGAACCGAAAATCCTTAGTCTAGAGTAATCAGGAAGCTTAGCATACAAAATCTCATAAGGGCTTTTCCCTTTGTGAATTGAAGATGGAGTTCTGTTGATCACATATGCTGCTGTTAGCACGGCTTCTCCCCAGAATTTCACTGAGAGTTTTTACTGAAACAACAGACTTCAAGCCACATTCAAGATGTGTCTGTGTTTTCTTTCAACTCTCCCATTCTGCTGAGGAGTATACACACAGGAAGTCTGATGTACAACTCCATTTTCTCTAAAATACGAACCTAAGGACATGAATTTATTTCCATTGTCACTTCTTATTGTTTTTACTGTTTTTGCAAACTGTTTCTCTGTATAAGCAAAGAATTCTTTAAGCACCCTATTCACTTCAGATTTAGCAAGGAGCAAGTATGTCCACACTGCTCTAGAATAGTCATCAACTATTGTAAGAAAATAGACTGCTCCATTAGAAGAACTAACTCTGTAAGGCCCCCAAACATCACAATGTATCAAATCGAAACAACTAACAGTTTTATTCATGCTTAATGGAAAAGGTTCCCTAGTCTGTAAGAAACAGAACCAGTACAAAACGGCAAGCTGTTGAGAACCGAAAATGAGGGATGTCCTAGACGCTTGTGCCATATATCAGAATCAAATTTACTTGAAGTTAAATGTGCCTTCACAGTGCCAGCTTCATTCAAGTAATAAACTCCATTCTTCTCTTCACCTTTGCCAATCTGCATCTTCAAGAAACAGTCCTGTAACACACACATTGTATCAGTGAACAAAGCAACACACAAATTGTCACTCAACAATTTTGACACTAAAACAAGTGTACAGTTTAATGAAGGCACATATAGCACATTGGGCAGCAACAAGGTTTCTGACAGAGACACAACTCCCATACTAATAGCAAAGGTTTTACTTCCATCTGCAAATCCTACAGTACAAGGTGATATCTTCTCCAAATCTCTCAACAAGTTCAAATTACCAGTCATATGATGTGAGGCCCCTGAGTCTAGTATTACATCACCCAAATCTCTCTTACCAGCCAATTTGTCAGAGTTAGCAGACTCCGTCTTCTCAACAACCAGTCGTTGAAGCGTTCTCCATTGTTCTGAGGTCAATTCTGGAAAGACAGACGCATTAGAAACAGTTGCGTGAGCCACCACTGTCTCTAGGTTCTGACTCTTAGCACGACTAACATTTCTTCCACGTCCCCTTCCATTTGATTTCCCTTTATCCATTTTTTCTGACTTCTCTATTCATCAGTCTGGAAATCCAATCAAATGCCAACAATCATGTTTTTCATGACCTGATCTTCCACAATTCGAACAAGTGACATTCTTGTTTTTCCAAACACTCTGATCCTGCTTATAACCAGACGTTCCACGAGTTAAGAAAACCAACTGCGTTTTGCTGCATCTCTCAATCTTGAGCAGAGTTCCATCTTTGTTCATCCCTTATCACTCTCGCATAAGCTTCACCAAGCGTAGGCAAAGGCTCCATCCTAATGATCGCAGTGCATACATTGCCAAATTTGGAATCATCTAGTCCCATTACGAACTGATGCAGTCTTTCTTCTTCTCTTTCTCTAACCAGTCCTTTCAGTCCTCCATAGGTACAAGAAGGAAGGGTTTATACATACGCAGTTCTTCCCACAAAGAACACAACTGTCCATAATATCCAATCACGGTTCTTCCATTTTGTTTACAAGAAGCAATCTGCGTTTTCAATTGGTGAATCCTAACAGAATTTCCCACCGAGAACCTTTCTTTAAGATCTTCCCATAATTGATGCGCATTAGAAACAAAACTTACTGTCGACTTCACTTTGGGATCAATTGATGCTCTTAACCACCCCCACGACCATGGAGTTGACAACTTGCCAATTTTCATAGTTCGGATGATCGATGCTCGGCTTCACCAAAGTTCCATTGATGAAGCCGGTCTTTCTTTTCGCCTGAAGTGCGTTAAGCATCTCAAGAGACCATTCGTTGTAATTTGTACCGCACAACATAATCAAAGAGATTAGAGCTCCTGGATTGTCTGAACTAGCCAACGTGTATGGTGAGAACCTTCACAAGGATCTCATCGGAGCAACTCCCGGAACAACAACTCCCGGTTTCACTTCTGCTGTTTGTTCAGCCATTTCAGTTGCAAATTTTCAGCGGAATCTTCAGAGAACCTTCACAAGGCTCTAATACCATGTAAATCTTGAAGAATCAAGAATCAATTTCAAAGAACAAAATCTGTTTTTACTCGAACCAAAAATCGTTGTTCATCACTGTATCATCGACATCAATTTATAGTGACCGGAAATAAACCAATCGGTTACCATGACTAAAATAGAATTCTGTACAAAACCGGTTTTATTAAACATCAAACCAATAAAATTAGAAACGAGAGAACTCGAACCGGGATAACAGAACAACAACGAATTCAACTCACTGTGTCCCGCTCAACCTTGCCTTTGATCCTTCTTCAATCTCTCTTTAACTTAAAGATCGCATCAAATTATGTGGAATATTAAGTATGTAGTTGGTATAGATATATACGTAGCTGAGAACATTTATATGTAGTCATTGTAAAATGTGTTAGTGCAAGTTATTAAAATTTCAGTACTTAGTTGTGTACTTTTATTCGATCAAAATGTATTTGTAGTGGTTAAGAAACAAAAATATGCAACACAAATATGTAATTTTACTTTGATAACGACCAAAAGCAATCAGCGGTCCTAGATCTTTAAATCCATCACAGGCAACAAGACCAAAGATATCGGTTAAAATATCTTCGGGTATATGCGGCAAAGACATGACTGGTAGATACGAAAGTACGATTTTATAGAGATCAAGGATTTTTAGTTCGTAGCTTTAAGCCACCACTATGTAAAGATTGCATCAAATTATGTGGAACGTTAAGTATGTAGTTGGTATAAATATATACGTAGCTGAGAACATTTATATGCTGTCATTGTAATATGTGTTATTCCAAGTTATTAAAATCTCAGCACTTAGTTGTGTACTTGTGTTCTATCAAAATACATTTGTAGCCGTTAAGAAACACAAATATGCAACATATTTAGGAGCTCGTAAGAATGTTACAGGGCTAATAAGTGTGTTTCAGAGTTATAAAGCATGTAACATACTTATTGCGTTTGCAATTATGTTACAAATCTAGAAACATATGCGAAAATTTCTCAAATTATTTGGTTCAATTGTGTAGATTCAAATCACATAACAACGTAGCATACTTATTTCAGAAAAATTACTTATAGAGATACCAATTATGTGTAACATACTTAAAGATATTATGTGTTTATAATGAGATAACTATGAAAAATAACTACCTCAATACATTTATGTAGCCATATCGAGTTTAAAGCATTACATAATCAGTAAATATTTAACAAATTATGTTTGAAGAATATCCAAAATAAGCCAAATATTAACTGAGTAAACAAAAGTCTTGACTCGGGCAGCCTTGGTCAACACAGTGGCAAAACCGTAAATATTCTATTCTCCGTATTAATAACTATGAGAAATTTAGTATTATTTAATCAACAATAAGTTCACGGTAGTTTAGTCTCGTTCTAATCATTAAACGTAAATCTTGTGCTATCCTAGTAATCCTCCTATTAATAAGTTATCTTTCGCATTGATGACAAAAACAAAAAATAAAGATAGCTCGTACATGAAGTTAAGCAAATGTTAATTAAAATAATAATAAAATTGTTAACAATTGAATCGATAAAATTTAATCTATATAACTGCATCATCAGTGTTACATATTATTAAATTATACCAAATATATTGATAAATACTTGAATTAGGCGTCTAAACTACAAATTCTTATGCAAAAATGTGTACAATTGATGTGTGAATTAACTACAATAATATTAAAACTATGGTAAGATGTTTTATTTTATACACATTTATTTAACTAATAGAGCTATGTTATATACAGTTAATGTTATAATATAAAAAGGGAATGTCTTCTGAATGTCACTTGAGATGTCTAAATTATCGAAAATACAACCGGAGTTTTCATTTGTTTCTTTCAAATGCCACAACACAATAAATTTTGGAAAATAGAATAACTCTTATACCTTTTTAACGTTAATTTCATATACGGTTAATGTTATAATATAAAAATGTTGTGTCTTTATACGGATTTCTCCTTCCCAATTTGTCATTTCTCCTATCCACTATGTCGAATAATCTACAATTATTTTGTTCATAATTTAAGAGTTTAAGTTGTCTAAAAGTTCTTAAGATAAGCTCTAAGTTATGAAAGTTGTTATAAGTACGAGTTATCTATTTCTAATTAGAAAAAGGATTAAGTATGTTGTCTTAAATCTTAATAAAAAAATGTTTAATCTATGTTGAGATCAAAATCTATAAATACCTATTGTCAAGTTGTGACAAAGGTAACAAATACATCAGGTGTTTAGTTTTAAGCTATATTTTCTAAACATAATAAGAGAGTAATTCTTATTAAACTTGTGTTTGTGAGTTAACGTTTACATCAAGTAAACTGCATATGAACTTGAATTGGTATCAGAGCGTCAAGGTGTGATCAATCAAGAAGAGAAAACATGAGTGATGTTATTCCTTCTACTCGGCCAAAGGAGCTCGTACCGTCGTCTCTTCAATGTCCGATGCTCAACTCAATGAATTACACGGTTTGGTCCATGAAAATGAAGGTGATGTTGCGTATTCATAAGGTGTGGTAAGTCGTAGAAAGTGGATCAATGGACTCCGACAAGAATGATATCGCAATAGGTTTGTTGTTTCAATCAATTCCGGAGGCTCTTATCTTGCAAGTTGGAGAACAAGATTCAGGAAAAGAAATTTGGACAGCAATCAAGACAAGACACGTAGGAGCAGATCGAGTAAAGGAGGCAAGATTTTAAACTCTAAAGAGCGTGTTTGAAAGACTTAAAATGCAAGACTCGGAGACAATTGATAACTTTGCGGGTAAGTTATCGGAATTAGCCTCGAGATCGGCTAGCCTTGGAGAAGTTATTCAATAACCAAAACTTATGAAGAAGTTTTTTAATAGCTTACCAAGAAGGATGTATATTCAAATCATAGCTTCATAGGAACAAGTAATAGATTTGAATTCAAGCATGTTTGAAGATATCATAAGAAGACTTAAAGCATACGAAGAAAGAATTCTTAAAGAAGTAATTCACGGTGAGAGTAAACTTCTATATGTTGATTCAAAACAATCCTTTACTAAGGGAAAAGGACGTGGGAAAGGATCGATCCTTTTCCAAAGCAAAACCAGAGAACAAAGACTAGTTACAAATATATATTTCATACCTTCTTTTAAGAGTAATATCCTAAGTCTTTGACAAGCTACTGAGGTTGGTTGTGATGTTAGAATGAAAGAAGATCACTTGACAATTCATGATTCTTATGGAAAGCTTTTAGCAAGAATCACACGGTCTTCCAGTAGACTTTACAAGAATGAGTTAAAGATTGGGAAACTAGTATGCCTACACTCAAGAATTGACAAAGAATCATGGAGATGGAATGCTCGGATGGGTCATATAAGTTTTAAAACACTTAAGGAAATGACAAAATAAGAGATGGTATACGGTTTACCAAAGATTGAAGAGGAGAAAAGCTTGTGTGAATCATGCTTCGTGGGAAAGCAAATGCGTCAACCTTTTCCAAAGAAAGCTAAGTTTCGAGCCTTGAATCCTCTAGAACTATTACATGCGGATCTATGTGGTTCTATTTCTCCATCAACTTTCACTCGTAACAAATATATCTTTGTTATTGTACACCAATTTTTTAAGATACATGTGGACAATCTTGTTAAAACAAAAAAGTGAAGCATTTGAGAAATTTAAAGGATTTAAAAGATTAGTTGAGAAGAATCTTGGTAAAGAGATCATCACATTGAGAACCGATAGAGGTGGAGAATTTACTTCAAAGGAGTTTCATGATTTTTGTGATTCATGTGGAATCACGAGACATCTCACAGCCACATATACACCTCAACAAAATGGAGTTGTGGAGAGAAGAAATCAAACTCTTCTAGAGATGACTAGAAGCATTCTCAAAGCCATGAAGGTACCAAACAAGTTGTGGTGTGAAGTGATACGGCATTCAATCTATAAAATTAATAGAGTACCAACAAGAGCTCTTGACAACATGACTCCTTATGATAGTTTGTATAGAAAGAAAACGAACCTAGAGCACATTAAAGTTTCCGGGTTTCTTGCATACTCTAAGTGGAAGTAAATCTCAAGAAACTTGATGATAGATCAAAAACACTGGTACATCTCAGTTTTGAACCAGGTTCAAAAGCCTATAGACTTTACAATCCATCCACTCAAAGGATTGTAATAAGTCGAGATGTAGTATTTGATGAGAAATCAAGTTGGATTTGGTCAAATAATCAAGATGAAACAAGTAAACCGGGCATGTTTCACTTGAGGTGGAGTGATGTTGAAGACAAAGGAGAAGGTCTTACGGTCGTTGACGTTGATAATAATCATGATGGAGACGAGGGTGATCAAGTTAATGATGAAACTGATAAAGAACATGATTAAGAAATCGAAGAGATCGAAGAAGCTCAATCCGATGGAGATTTTCAACAACAAGAAGACAATATTCAACCGCTAAGAAGAATGAAAAGGCAAATTTATTAACCTAAGTATCTTGATGATTATGTTCTTCAAGATGTTTTTGAGTGTGATAGGTTACTACTCTCCATCAATGACGAACCAAAGTGTTTTAAAGATGCTAAGGGATTGATTAAATGGACAAAAGCATGTCAAGAAGAAACCAATTCTATCAATAAAAACAAGACTTGGTTTCTAGTAGAAAAACCTAAGAATACAAAGATTATTTGTCTCAATGGATCTTCAAGATCAAGAGAAATGCTGATGGTATAATCAACAAATACAAGGCACGCCTTGTAGCAAAAGGATATGTACAAGAATGTGGCATAGACTTTGATGAGGTATTTGCTCGGGTTGCTAGGCTTGAGACCCTTCGGTTATTAATAGGTCAAGCTGCATCAAGTGGATGGGAGATACATCATTTGGATGTAATGACAGCCTTCTTAAATGTAGAATTAAAGGAAGATGTGTACGTTGTTCAACCCGAGGGCTGATATGTCTACATTTTACAACATTTTAGGGGCATTATTTAGCATGTTTTGCATTCATACTTGCATTATTATCATTGTTTTAGGTTCTTTTAGGAATAATTTGTATACTTAGTGTTGGGCATTGCATAAAAGGTATTTTTAGGCCCTTTTTGGAGCTTATCATGGAGTATTTCGGATTACAAGAAGACCAATGAGGAATCGTCTGGCCTAAAGTTGAAGTTCAGGATGTGATCTAGAAGATTTGGCACTCGAGTTTGACACTCGAGCATGACGCTCGACCATCACTTGGTCGAGTGGTTCTTCACACCAGAATGTTGACGTTTTCGCCGGAGTTGACTTTTTGGGCTTCTTTGAGAAAATGACCCATCAATACCCACTTGTGCAAGCCCAATAACATTTTAGTCTTTTTCCTTTTTTCTTTTCAAGGAATTTTCCATTTCTCTTCTAGGGAATTTTCCTTTCTTCTCTTTAAGCAATTTTCCTTTTTATTTTCTAAGTAATTTTCCTTTTTACCTTAAGACTTAAAGGTCTTTGTTGATCTATAAATTGTAGTAGAATTTCCACTTTTAGTATATCATATTTTCCAGCAATTTTCGATCCTCTAAAAAGCAATATCGAATTCTCTTCTTTAAGTTTATGCAATTAATTTTCGATTCTGATTTTATGTTTTACTTCATGAATTTTGTTTATCCAGTTAAATTAGGATTCTTGAGGAGATGGTGAGATTAGGAGAAAACTTAGGGATATCCAGATTTGTTTATGTTTGATTAAGGTTTTAGATCTCTTTAATTTTAAGTGTCCTTAATGCTTTATGCTTTTTAAGTGTCCTGAGCATCGCCTGGCTCAAGAGATTGATTGTTTAGGGTGTTATTAGGCTTTGTAAGGTCCATACTTAATGCCTCTTGAACTTCTAATCGTTGGCGAGAGTCAAGTCAGGTTGTTGTTCAGGAGAGGTCCCATTGCATGAGAATGAATGTGATTACTTTGTGATTCCTTGCTTAGGGGTCATCTAAATAGGTTGATAGACAAGTCTGGAACCCCTAGGAATACCCTAATCATTGATCCTTAACCTCGAGAACCCCTCTCTCTCCATTGAATTTTCGTGAACTTTAATATTCTGTTTTTTAGATTAAAAACTCTGTTTTGCAATTTACTCTGTTTTATTACTGCTTTACTCTTGCTCTGTTTTTACGCTCTGGTTTTAGGTTATTTTAAGTATTTCATTCGCACCTAGATTAGATCACTGCTCACTCAAATCGAATCTGGCTTAGATTAGGATAAGTAGATTGCATCCCGATTACTAGTTACTCACCTAGTGGATTGACACCATACTGTATTGCAATTGATTACATAACAGTAAGTTATTTGAGAAACACGCAAAAACCTTGTTATCAAATTGGCGCCGAAGGAAAAGATGATGAACACAAGGTGTACAAGCTTACAAAAGCACCTCGTGCTTGGAATACGAAGTTAGACCAGGTTCTAAAATGTATGAAGTTCAAAAGATGTTCAAATTACACATCCGTGTATCGCAAGGAAGATGATGAAAGTAGTCTCATTGTGGCGATTTATGTAGATGATTTATTCGTAATCTGAAATTCTCTCAAGATCATAAACAAGTTCATAAGAGGTATGCCTTCCAATTTTGAAATGTTGGATCTTGGGAAACTAACCTACTATCTTGGAATTTAGGTATATCAAGGAAAAAATTCCATTGAAATTAAACAAGATAGATGCAACAAGTTATAGAAGGATCATTGGTTGCTTAAGATACTTGTTACACACAAGACCAGACTTAGCTTTTGCGGTTGGAGTAGCTAGCCGTTACATGCAAAATCCACGCAAGTCTCATGGAGATATCATGAAGCAAATTCTATGATACCTTAAAGGCACTCCAGCTTTTGGTATCAAGTTTTATCCGAATGGATCAAATAAGATAAGTGGATATAGTGATAGTAGTCACAACATTGATCAAGACGATGGAAGAAGTATAATCGGTCACATTTTCTATTTTGGTTCATCACCAATCATGTGGTGTTCTCAAAAACAGAATACAGTGGTACAATCTTCTTGTGAAGCTGAATTCGTGGCAGAAAGAGAAGCAGGTCGTCAAGCTATGTGGCTTCAAGACTTGTTGAGTGAAATCACGGGAAAGAAGATAGAACAAATCATCATCAAGATCAACAATAAATCAATAATTTCTCTTACAAAGAGTACCGTATTCCATGGTAGAAATAAACACATCCATAAATGTTACCATTTTATACGAGAATGAATTGAGAAAGGAGTAGTCAATGTTGAACATGTTCCGGGTGTGGAATAAAAGGTGGATATTTTGACTAAGGCATTGGCACATACCAAGTTCATCGAAATGAGAACTTTGATTGGAGTACAAGACATGTCTAAAGATGAATTGAAGCTTAAGAGGGAGATTGTTGAGTAATCTACAATTATCTTGTTTATAACTTAGAGTTTAAGTTATCTAAAATTTGTTAGGATAAGCTCTAAGTTATGAAAGTTGTTATAAGTAGGAGTTATCTATTTCTAATTAGAAAAAGGATTAAGAATGTTGTCTTAAATCTTAATAAGAAAAAGTTTAATTTATGTTGAGATTAAAACCTATAAATACCTATTGTCAAGTTGTGAAAAAGCTAACAAGTACATAAGCTGTTTAGTTTTAAACTATATTTTCTAAATATAATAAGAGAGCAATTCTTATTAAACTAGTGTCTCTAAGTTAACGTTTACATCCAAGTAAACTATATACAAACTTGACACTCACAATTTTTTGAATGTCCAAACAATATTTCTCCAACTACAATTGTATAAGATCTAGTAGTATACACTTTTTTTTGTGTGTAATAGGAGTAGTATACACATGCATTTTATCCAGTTCTTTAATCATTTTCATTTACAAAGAAACAATTGAGTAGTTATTTTTTACTGTTATCAACTTCTAAAATTAATCCCTTAACTTTATTAACAAATTTATATGGAAGCTTCGCATCTTAGTTTTTCCGATCTGAAAGCTTACAAAATTTAGAACATGTAGTTACAAGATTTCATTGCGATTTTTGGAAATTGGAAACACTAAAAAAGATAATGAAGTCATGTGTATAATATGTTACTTGATAAAAAAAAAATTTCCAATTTTATGTATAACCAACTACTAAATATAGTAGCTATTCATATTATTTTCTTTTTCTGCAGTTAATGTTCATGCAAGGTTCCAATCATATTCATGGCCAAATGCATTCATAGCTCACTTGATATAAAAAACAGTCTATGTTATCTTTGCTTTCGATATAATCCGAAGTAATTTTTATTTAAAATTTATTGATTCGAACGTTATGAAACAAAAAAGAAAAGTAACTAGTATTTTTAGCAAAGAAAAGAAAATAGCAACTAGTATTATTTAAAGTACGATAAACATAACAACAAAAACATTATAACAACATAGATACTGAACTCTCGAATAGAAATGAAAACAATATAAATACTTTTAAAAATTTTAGAAAAACGATATACCCAGACATGGCCAGAGTTTTTTTTTTTGTGCACCAACATGACCAAACTTAATATCTTGTATTTCGTATCAAACAATATGAACGCCTCTTGAAGGTTTTAAGAGAATCAATGCAATTTCATACATCCAACGCACCACTATAATCAAACAAACATCTTAGCACGTTCTTGAAGAATACATTTGAAAGTGCCACACACGAACCCAACTTGGAAAGAAAATAATATATTTTAAGACAAGACAAATGATTATATAATGGTTCTTCATGTACAAAAGAATACCATAAACGGAAACTAAAACAGTAGCAACGGCAATGAGATCCTCAAGAACCATGGGATTAGAGCACTGCTTAGTGTATGTCGTGGTCTTGGGTGCCATCGCGGCAACCGTGACAGCGTACCCGTACTCATCTCCTCAAACACCACAATACAATTCTCCGGCCTATAAACACAAATCACCTCATCCACCTAAAAAGAATTATCCACACTATTCTCCATCTCCTAAAGTAGATTACAAGTCTCCACCCGTTTACAGCTCCCCACAACCACCATCATACTCCCCTTCTCCAAAAGTTAACTACAAGTTTCCACCACCACCGTATTACTCCCCTTCACCCAAGGTAGACTACAAGTCTCCACCACCACCATACGTCTACAGCTCTCCACCCCCACCTTCTTACTCCCCTTCACCCAAGGTTGACTACAAGTCTCCACCACCACCATACGTCTACAACTCTCCACCCCCACCTTACTACTCCCCTTCACCCAAGGTTGACTACAAGTCTCCACCACCACCATATGTCTACAGTTCTCCACCACCACCGTACTACTCCCCTTCACCCAAGGTAGACTACAAGTCTCCACCACCACCATACGTCTACAACTCTCCACCACCACCATACTACTCTCCTTCACCCAAGGTATACTACAAGTCTCCACCACCACCATACGTTTACAGCTCCCCACCCCCACCTTACTACTCCCCTTCACATAAGGTTGACTACAAGTCATCACCACCACCATACGTATATAGCTCCCCACCACCACCATACTACTCCCCTTCACCCAAGGTAGACTACAAGTCTCCACCACCACCATACGTCTACAGCTCTCCACCCCCACCTTACTACTCCCCTTCACCCAAGGTTGACTATAAGTCTTCACCACCACCACCATATGTCTACAGTTCCCCACCCCCACCTTACTATTCTCCTTCACCCAATGTTTACTACAAGTCTCCACCACCTCCATACGTATACAACTCTCCACCACCACCATACGTATACAGTTCCCCACCACCACCATACTACTCCCCTTCACCCAAGGTAGACTACAAGTCTCCACCATACGTCTACAGTTCTCCACCCCCACCTTACTACTCCCCTTCACCTAAGGTTGACTACAAGTCTCCACCACCACCGTATGTCTACAGTTCTCCACCACCACCGTACTACTCCCCTTCACCCAAGGTAGACTACAAGTCTCCACCACCACCATACGTGTACAGCTCCCCACCCCCACCGTACTACTCTCCTTCACCCAAGGTATACTACAAGTCTCCACCACTACCATACATCTACAACTCCCCACCACCACCATACTACTCTCCTTCACCCAAGGTAGACTACAAGTCTCCACCACCACCGTACGTCTACAGTTCCCCACCACCACCGTACTACTCCCCTTCTCCTAAAGTTGACTACAAGTCTCCACCACCACCATACGTCTACAAGACTCCCTACTATTGATTCCTAAATTGTTTTATTATGAGGAAACATGATTGCAATGATTTTGTTTAATGAGTTTCTCTTGTTCTTTCTGTATTTTTTATCCTTGTTTCTCCATCTTGTTAAATTATATTTTTACTAATAATATTTGTTCAATTCAAAGTACTTATTGTTTGATATCTTTTCGTGTTGGCATTTCATTTTGTACTTCTCTGTTCAATAATTAAAAATAATTTCGTAAGACTATTACGAAAAGTAAACTACAATATCTGTTAGAATATGACATCAGAAATTTGATTACTCTAATAATATAAATTGTACGTCTATTATTGCCTATTGTTAATGTAGGAATTTACAACAACAATAAATTAACGTAAAAGAAAAGAATCTAAATCGGGTTAGAGAAATTCTTCGCGGAGAGTAATGTGTATGCAAACACTACAAGAAAAAGGGTCATTTGCTAGGGAAACTTGCGACACCAAAATGGTGTCGCAAAAATGCTATGCCATTGCGACATCCTTGCGAGGCCAAAGTGGGCATCGCAATGGCCTAGCAAACTTGCGAGGCCGAGAAAATGTCGCAAGTTTGCGATGTCATTGCTAGTCGTTTGCGACACTATTGCGAGGCACGTTAGTATGTCGCAAATCCATTGCAAACTTGCGACGTTATCGCGAGACATTTTTGCCATCGCAGATTTGCTACATATTTGCGTGGTTTCTGCGTGTGCCTTTGGCGACATCGCAAATCCGTAGCAGACCTTTTGAATTTCCCTATAAATATCCCCCACATGACATTTTTTATTGACACCAAACAAGAACTAATAAGAGAGAGAATCAAGAGAGAGAAATTGTCTTCCAAAAAAATTAAATAAATTACGATTCGGGAAATAATGACGTCGGAACATGAAGTGTTCACTTTACGACGATGGATGTATAACAGAAGGGATATGGAGACTGGAGAAGTGAGGAAGGAGTTCTGAGAGGGGTTGCGGGCATTTATAAATCAGGCTGCAAATAACCCACATACTCCAAATGATGGTAACATTTTTTGTCCATGTTTAAAGTGCGGGAACAAGAAATATTTGAATATCGATATGGTAAAAAGACACGTTTATAATAGAGGATTTACTCCAAACTATTATGTCTGGTTTTCGCATGGGGAAGGATATAGTATGGGTGGTGAAAGTAGTAATATGGGTGCTCGTGGTAATGATCTAGGGAGTCAAGAATATGCTAATAACAACTATGGTGGTAGTATGTTTGAAAACTATGCTCATCTACAAGGAAATATGTCACATGATATGGTTACAGATGCATATCATGGGTATTTTCCTGGTGTTGTTGAAAATATTACGGAAGAACCTAACCCGGAAGCAAAACAATTTTATGATATGCTAGATGCTGCTAATCAACCCATCTATGAGGGATGTAAAGATGGTTTATCTAAACTATCATTAGCATCTAGGTTAATGTCTATTAAAAGTGAAGGAAACATAAGCGAGAGAAGTATGAATCAATTTGCTGATTTGCTTAAAGAGTATTTGCCGGAAGATAATAATTCTGCTGCGAGTTATTATGAAATGCAGAAAGTGGTTGCGGGTCTAGGCTTACCATCTGAAATGATAGATGTTTGTAGTGAAAATTGCATGATTTTTTGGAAAGATGATGATAAGCTGCAGGAATGCCGTTTTTGTGGAAAGCCAAGATACCGTGCAACGAACGGAAGGACGCGTATCCCGTACAAACGTATGTGGTACCTTCCAATCACTGATAGGCTGAAACGATTATATCAATCAGAGAGAACCGCATCTGCAATGAGATGGCATGATGAACATAAAGTAAAAGATGGGGAGGTTACACATCCTTCAGATGCAAAGGCGTGGAAACATTTTCAAGCGGTGCATTCTGACTTTGCTAAAGAGTCAAGGAATGTATATCTAGGTTTATGCACTGATGGATTTAGCCCATTTGGTTTATCCGGTAGACAATATTCTCTATGGCCTGTCATATTGACACTGTATATTCTTCCACCGGATATGTGCATGAGAAGAGAATTTTTGTTTATGGCTATTCTAGTGCCAGGTCCTAGTCATCCGAAGCGTTCCCTCGATGTGTTCTTGCAACCTCTGATACACGAGCTTAAGCAGTTATGGTATAGGGGTATATGCACATTCGATTACGCGCAGAAGCAGAATTTCAATATGCGCGCTGTTTTGTTGTGGACAATAAGTGACTTCCCGGCGTATGGTATGTTATCAGGATGGACGACCCATGGAAGGCTATCTTGTCCATATTGTATGGGTTGGTCAGATGCATTTCAATTAAAGCATGGGAAGAAATCATGTTGGTTTGACTGTCATAGGCGTTTTTTGTCAATGCATCATCCATATAGAAGGAACAAGAAATTGTTCAAGAAAAATAAGGTTGTGCGTGTTCCTCCACCAACATACATGTCACGCAGTGAAGTGTTGGAGCAAATAGATCATTATGGTGCTCAAGAAACATGTGAACGTGGGGGAAATTGGCACGTGGTAGGAAACATGCCTGACGGATACGGTGAATCTCATAATTGGCACAAGAAGAGTATCTTTTGGGAACTCCCGTATTGGAAAGATCACTTGTTACGGCACAATCTTGATCCGATGCACATTGTTAAAAACTTTTTTGACAACGTGATGAATACGATTTTAAATGTACAGGGCAAAAGTAAAGATAATTTGAAAGCTAGGTTGGACTTGGCCGAAATTTGTGCAAGACCCGAACTACATATCACAACGGATGGAAAGCAACCAATTCCGATATTCCGTATGTCAGGAGAAGCTAAACAAGCGTTGTTTAGTTGGATTTCTTCAGATGTCAAGTTTCCGGATGGCTACGTGTCTAAATTTTCAAGGTGTATAGAGCAAGGGAAAAAAATCTCTGGTATGAAGAGTCACAATTGTCATGTATTCATGCAGCGACTTCTTCCTTTCGCATTACTTGAGCTGCTTCCAACTATCGTCCATGAATCAATCGCCGGTAAATGATTTTTTTGATTTGATTTGTTTAATTTTTCTTAGTATTACATTGATTGGCTATTAATAATAATTTTATTACATTTAGGGATCGGTGCATTTTTTAGGGATCTTTGTACCCGAACACTAACATTGGATGGCATTGCTCAATTAGAAAGTAACATTCCATTGTTACTTTGTAATTTGGAAAAGATCTTTCCTCCTGCATTTTTTGACGTGATGGAACATCTCCCAATCCACCTACCACACGAAGCCGCCCTCGGTGGGCCCGTACAATTTAGATGGATGTACCCGTTCGAGAGATTCATGGGCCATCTTAAAAGGAAAGTTAAAAACCAAGCAAAAGTGGAAGGATCGATTGTGGCTGGAAGTCTAATTGAGGAAACATCACATTTCACATCGTATTACTTTAGTCCAGCCGTTCAAAGTAAAAGAACCCAAGTAGGGCGATACGACGATGGAGGAGTTGGAACATCATATGCAATTGCGGTTCCTGAAATATTTCGTCAGGTAGAGCGGCTTGGTGGGAAGTTAAAGGAAGATTATTGGGAAAATCACACGTACTCTCGTGTAGCTCATACGTACATACTGCAAAATTGTGAAGACGTGATGCCATTTGAGAGGTATTTTGTTAAAATATTTTATATACTATTGTTTATTGATGTACATATAATTCATACGTGATATATCTGCAGTGAGTTTGACAACCAGATACGTGAAGCCTTTCCCAACTTGCAAGAAACAGAGTATGACACCTACAAAGAACGTGATTTCGCTGGTTGGCTAAAATACTATGTAAGTATTATTTATATTAAATACATTAATATTTTCAAAAATCATTCCTGCAAAGTTATAAATTTTTATTTTGTAGGTTAAGAATGGATGTTCTGGCAAACCTATGCCTTTATGGTTGCATGAGCTTGTGGATGATCCTACTGCCATAATCGTGACTGCTCCAATGTATTTCACTCGCGGCTATACGTTCCACACGTACGACCATGGTTCCAATAGATCAACGGCAAATTACGGAATTCATGTTCCCGGTGAAACTGACTTTTACGGCATTTTGAACAAAATTATAGAGGTCACCTTTCCTGGAGTACTTGGATTGCGATGCGTATTGTTCCAATGTCTTTGGTACAATACAACGGCCGGTCGAGGAGTACGCTCTAATAACTTAGGGGTAACAGACGTAAATGGAAACCTGACGTATTCTAAGTTTGACCCGTTTATTCTATCATGTCAGGCAGAACAAGTGTGTTTTATACCATATCCTCGTATAAGGCAAAGGCGTGAGAAGTGGTTTTCTGTTATAAAAGTGAATCCTAGAGGTCGTATAATGATAGAAGCTGATGATGTTGTCATGCAACAAGAAAGATCATCAGAACTTGCTGTAGCTGTTGAGTCGACGGAACAAATCATACATGCAGAACAAGAAGTAGAAGACGTTGTCCCTTATACTACAACAGAAGAGCTTGAAGATTCTGATGAGTTCAATGAATCTGAGGAAGACACAGAAGAAGAGGAAGACACCGTTGAAGAATAATTGAAATTTAAATAAGATTTCAGACCTACTATCTCATTGTAGTTGTTAAACCGAACATTTAGTTGTTTAAATTATTTTTTACAAATATGCTAGACTCCTGCAATAACATTGCGACACCACATTTTGCTACACCCTTGCTATGTAGCATACGAAACATTGCAATTCCGTAGCAAGATCCCCTATAAATAACCCTCCAAAGCAATTCATTTTCACAACTTACCTTTTACGCATAATGACTTGTGAGGCCCCTACCTTCGTCTGGAAAATCCCGCAAAATTACATTTCTACTATTTTACGAGAAATGACATAAGACGAAGGCAGGGGCCTCATAAATCTTTATTTGTAGAAGAAAAAACCGTAAAAGGTCTCCGAACCTTTTATTTTTTAAAAATAAAAATTTGTTATGCCCTTGCGAGAGCTCGGGTCTGGATGTCGCAAAGGAGTTGCAAAAATTGCTACTCTCTTGCGACATCCGGACCTAGACGTCGCAAGCTTGTAGCAATAGATGGAAATCAGTGGGACGTCGCAAGGCCATCGCGTGCCTTGCGAGTCTCTTGCGACGGCCCGGGGATTAAAACAAAAAAAGACTTCTTCTTCCCCGATTCTTCCTCTTTCTTCTTCTATTTTTCTTCTCTTCCGGCGACTCCCTTGCGAATCCGACACCTCCGCCTCCTCCGCCGGTCCTCCAACGCCTCCGAATCCGACACTCTCTTCTCCCTTCTTCCTCTCTTTCTCTCTCTCTCTCTCTCGCTCTCTCTCTCTCTCTCTCTCTCTCTCTCTCTCTCTCTCTCTCTCTCTCTCTCTCGCTCTCTCCTCTCCCCGCCGCTGTCTCCCTCTCGCCCTCTCGCCGCCGGAACTGACCGCCGGAGGTCTCGCCATCTCCTCCTTCTCCCTCCTCCTCGCCATTCATTGTGAGCAATTTTTTTTTTTCGTCAAATTTTTAAATTTTAGATCTAGGATGCAATTAGTTAGATCTAGGTATGAAATTTTAGATTTAGGCTCCCATAAGTCGGATCTAGTTATGGATTTTTTTTCGGAATTTTTAGGAATTTTTTCGGAATTTTCCCGGAACTTTTAGGAATTTTCGGAACTTTTCGAAATTTTTGGAATTTTCGGAATTTTCGGAATTTTTAGGAAGTTTCGGAATTTTTCGTATTTTATTAGATAATTTTTAGGAATTTTTAGATAATTATTAGGGATTTTTCGGTATTTTTAGGAATTTTCGGAATTTTGCGGAATTTTCGGAAATTCTCCAAATTTATTAGATAATTATCGGATTTAGGTAACTGTGTTACAATTATCGGATTTAATTATCTGATTTGTTTTTCAAATTTTTTTCCGTGCCAGATGTCTAGATCTCATAATCCATACACGCGATATCTATCGGATGTCGGTGAGCAACCTCCGGCGACTCCTGCATCGGGTTCTAGATCGGTTCCACCGACCCCTGGTGGCAGTTATGGATCTCTCCCGGGGTTTTCCCCTGTTGCTGATACTGGTCATGGAGGTCCCGGTGAGCAACAGTACCTGACACCAGACGCTACTGCGGGGATGACAATCGAGGACATCCTGTCAGATCCGGTGCACAAATTTCTCCCTAATCTTCATCCTAACCGTTCACCGGGGACTTTGTGGTAATATATTTTATTTTTATTTTACAAATTTTGTTATTTATTGTTCGTAATTTTATAATATATAAAAATAAACTAACGTAGGTTCGATGACGACGGAGATTTGCCTACGGCGGTTCGGGAAATCTTTGAACGAGATTTCCAGGAACCGCATGCTAATTTTAGCCAAACTCCTATCCACATCATCGACAGATGGTTCAGAACGTTTGCGGTAAGAAAATTTCATTATTTTATTTTTTCGTTTATAAGAATTTTACACTTTCATTCTTATAATTTGACATTATTTTTTGTAGCAACGTTTTCACTGGGAAGTTTCTATTACCGGTCTAGTCCGGAAAGAGTTCGAGGCGGTCTTGCGTAGACGGATGAACGATCAGGTGGGTCGTTGAAAGAGTAAGTGGAAGAAGAAGGGCAACGAGGCAATGCCACAGTGGTTCAAAGATTCAGTCTGGGAAGGCTTGATTCGCTACTGGGAGGATCCTAAGTCTCAGAAGAAAAGCGCAAGCTGTCGAGCAGCTCGGTTAGCTGACCCTGATGGGACCGGTCCCCACAAACATTGCTCGGGCAAAACCTCGTTCAAAGCTCGGGCCCGCAAACTGGTAAACGTTTTTACATATAATTTACATTAATTTAAACAATTATTGTTTTAATTTACAATTTCACATCAAGAGGAATCGGGGGACACGCACCCTGATATCCTAGGCACTCTGTACATCACCAAGCAGAACAAGGCCGGAGAATTTGTTGACAAAAAATCCGAGAAGCTCTACGACGACGTCACTGCGAAGTTGCAGGAATTGACTCAAGAGGGCGGTGATGAGAGCTCAGCATCCGGAGGATTATCTACGGCGCAAAAGAACCAGATCTACACCGAGGTAAACTACATTTTAAATTTTTCTTCTTACTTATATTTTTGCTAAATTTAACTAACTTAATATTGTTATTCTTTTATTAGATCGCTCCCCGTAAAAAAGGGAGAATATTTGGAACAGGTTCTCTTGGGTCCAAGATTGAGCAATGTATCTCAGCAGAAGGATTCTCGCAGTCATCCGCGACAACCAGTGACCTGCGGCAAATTGTCGACCGTCAGACCCAAGAGTTGGATCGGACTAACACCGAGCTTGCCAAAGCTAAGAAGAAAATCACGACCTATGATCGTTTGTGGTCTATACTCGCCAAGAAGGATCCAGAGCTAGCAGACGCATTTGCCGAGATCAATGCTGAAGACGAAGACACCGGATCCGGGTCGGGAAATTTAGATCGCTCGGACGATTTCTGAATTATAAAAAACATTTTGTAATCTTTTTTATTTAAAAATATTTTTAATTCGGAAAAAATCTTTTTAATTTTAAATTTATATTTAAATATTTAAAATATTTAAAATATTTTTTTATTTTAAATAAATTATAAACGGCGTCGCAAGGACGTAGCAGGTAGTTCTCTCGCAAGGTAGTCGCAGGTCGCGCCCTTGCAAGGGAGTCGCAGGATGCACCCTTGCAAGGGTGTCGCAGGACGCGCCCTTGCAAGGTTGTCGCAGGACGTACCCTCGCAAGGGTGTCGCAGGTCGCGCCCTCGCAAGGGTGTCGCAGGTCGCGCCCTTTCAAGGTTGTCGCAGGACGTTCCCTTGCAAGGGTGTCGCAGGGCGCGCCCTTGCAAGGGTGTCGCAGAGCTCGCTCCCGCAAGGGCGTCGCAGACACTGCTAGGCCTTTGCGACACCGACTTATGCTAGGCGTTTGCGACATATTATTTCCCTCGCAGACCTTGCGACGTCCATGCTACGTATCTATGTTTGCGACACGCAAATTGCGACATAAAAGTGGCCATCGCAAGGGCGTTTCTTTTTGCCCATTGCGACAGCCTTGCAAGGGATTTTGCCATCGCAAAAGGCGTGTTTTCTTGTAGTGAAAATAGGAGAAGAGAGTCGAGGATTTTTTATGTCAAAAGGTTATCTATTGCTATTAAAAAGGCTGTCTACTTACAAAAGCTGCTAGAGCTCTACAAGGTAAGAGAAGAAAAGATAAATACATGCTCACGCCAGAAAAGAGTGAAAGAAGAAGTGTAAAACACCTAAACCTTGTAATTTATAATTTTGTAAGGAAACACTTGGTTGGCTAGATACTCAAAATAAAAACTTTGATTAAGGTTCTGATAGACTGTTTTTTTTTGTTGCGTTGAAAAGCAAAGTTTTTGAAATATATTTAAATTAAGCTAATCATAGTTTCGAATATAAATGAATTTTATTGATAGATCTTTAAAATGTGTTATACAATGGTTTATGAGTGTAAATGTATGAATTGAAAACTGGATTAAATGATAAAGATCATCTGATACTTGGCCAACAAGGAAAGTTATATATATTTGATTTTCAAGTTCTATATCTCCCCTTCATATATACAAATAAAGAAAAAATCCAGGTGTCTCAGATTGTATTACTTTTCAAGTACATGGGACAAGATAATTAAGGTTCTACCCTCTTGATATTTTATAAGTCGCAGGAAACTTACTTTTTCTACCACATCAATATTGCATTAATATGAGCTATCATCCATGTGCTTGATCATCGAAAATTGGTCAGATCAGCAGCCAAATACTATACCTATTTAGTAGACTGTAGCTATACACAGACGTTCTCTACGCTTTTTGGTAACGGATTTAAAACCCTTTTCTTGGAAAAAACACCGGTACTACTCCTCTGACTCATTAATAGATTAAGTAGTAGTCTTAAAAATTCTTGACACCGCTTTTCAATACAAATAAGAAGTTTCGGTTTTACATATTATGGAAACTGCAAAACGCCTATCTAACTTGCATATCCCATAAACAAATTTGACATGTTGATGATCAACTCATATTATTTCCTGCACCAAACAAAAGCATAAATTTTATTGTTTCTCCATTACAACCACACATCTGTTTAACATTATACTTCATTAACTCTCTTTGAACAGGAAACATTGTTGGACTGAGGATTTTGTGGATTGGCCTATTATAATTGTCAAGTTCTGAAATTGACATGTTAAGAAAAAATAATTCAACTACTTTGTTTATTAACGTTTATAAGCTACCTTATAAAACTATATAAAATAAAAGAAAAATTCATACACGCAACTGTTTTTGATATCTAAGACTTGATAAATGTTTTCAGTTCAGTATAACCTTTTGTTTTTCTTCACCCCAAGGCATATGGGAATCAACCCTTAGACATCCTTGTTGTTCTCGAAAAAAACTTATAAATTGCAGTCCAAAGTAAAATTTATGGATTTCCTGCATTGCAAAATCTATTGGTTTGATGATAGAATTTCTCGGTTTCTTCAACATACTGATTGAATTGGACAGTTGCAAGTGAAGTTTGCAAGAGGATGGAATCATCATCATCGCATATCTCCTTGAAATTTTTGTTAACCAATCGAAGTTGTAGAAGGTTATATATAGAAGAAATAGTACATAAACCTACAATTGTGGACATGATATGTTCAGACAGTTTCATTATAGATGCTTTATGTAGTGGAGATTTTTTTCTTAGAGCCATGCATAAAAATGAAGAAAAATAATATGTCGATGATGATAAGATCTCTGGAAATTGGTTGATGTTTAAAGAGAAAAGGTTGAAAGACTCCCATTTAAACAGTCAGTATTTGAGACATTTTTGTTTGATTCATTGAACACAATTTATTAACCGAGTCTTTACTATCAGTTATTTGATTGTCTTTTACAGTTAGCAGTAACTATTTAGCTTTACTGCATTGGTAGTCAAATATGTCATTACTCTAATTACATGATACAAATACTTATGTCGTTTCTCTTACATCCAAACGATTTACAGACTAACTAGGTAAAGCGAGGATGGAATATGTTATGAAGTCTTACACATAGATGGTTGCCAACGAGTTGAGGGGTAAGACTAAAGTGAAAGCGCAGGAGTGAAAGGACAACAAGCGGCCAAGACACACTTAATCTAGGATACTTTAAGGTAGAATGTCTTTGACTTAGACTTACGTTGTTGGATTTTTTTTCAAACCTTTGTTCGTTTATTACTATGGTTCATTTTTTATTCTACATGTATGCTACGTGTTAAGTTACGTATTCATAGTCTACGTATATGTATCGTTACATATTCATTGTCTACATCGAACGTTGTGACATATTTATATCCTCCACATCACAATATGTAGTAAGTATTAACAAAAGAGAAACAATACGCAATTAAGGTAACTTAGCATGCATCAAGGAGGGCCTACCATATAGAAATAACCAAAGCAGATCTTGAAAATATCACAAACTCTTATGAAAATATCCTTTCAATCTTTGTTCTCCTTTATGTTACATAAACAACATCACACATTAACGGGGAGTTTTTCAGATTTTACATAATAACCCATCAATATTAGCAAAGAGATATGATGGTTAACACGTAGTGCAAAGGAAAGCATTGATGCCAGACATCAACTTTTGTGTTATGCGCCATGTGACAATAGGGAATGAACCCTTGCCAGCCAATCAGACTATACGTACGCTGATTGGGAGTTCAATTTCTATTATCTAGTCGTAGACATTATTTCCAATTTTGACTGCTTCTTCGGAGTTTGACACTCTTGCCAGCAAGGAATCAAAAATCTTTAGTTCGACATCACGTTGGCCACTGAGGGAGAGGAATGCACCACTTATGCGTCGGGCGTGCAGAACTCCAGAACATGATGCATGGCATAGATAATCTATAGCATCCTGCGACGGCCTACCTGATGAAAATGAATGTAAACCCCATATATACATAGCATTCGAGTTCCCCGCACATAAGCAACAATGCAGAAAAGGCTGATAAGGTAAATCGTCGTTACCTAGAGCCACACCATTAATGAACTCATCTATGTCGACCCCAACTAAGATGTCGTCAGATAATGTAATTGTACTTAGATAACAACTAGAAACAATCAACGGGCCTAGATCTCTTAATCCATCTCGGGAACAATGACCAACAATATTGGTTAAAATATCTTCGGGTAGATGCGACAGAGACATGACTGGTAGATACGAAAGTAAGATTTTATAGAGATTAAGGTTTTTTAGTTCCCGGCTTCAAGACACCACTACTTAAAGATCGCATCAAATTATGTGGAATGTTAAGTATGTAGTTGGTATAGATATATACATAGCTGAGAACATTTATATGTAGTCATTGTAAAATGTGTTAGTCCAAGTTATTAAAATCTCCACACTTAGTTGTGTATTTTTATTCGATCAAAATGTATTTGTAGTGTTTAAGAAACACAAATATGCAACACAAATATGTAACTGTACTTGGATAACGACTACAAACAATCAACGGGCCGGCCTAGATATATAAAATCCATCATGGGCAAGACGACAAACAATATCGGTTAAAATATCTTCGGGGGCATGCGTTAGAGACATGACTGGTAGATACAAAAGTAAGATTTTATAGAGATTAAGGTTTTTTAGTTCGCGTCTTCAAGACACCACTACTTATGTAAATCTTGAAGAATCAAGAATCAATTTCAAAGAACAAAATCTGTTTTTACTCGAACCAAAAATCGTTCTTCATCACTGTATCATCGACATCAATTTATAGTGACCGGAGACAAACCAATCGGTTACCATGATTAAAATAGAATTCTGTACAAAACCGATTTTATTAAACATAAAACCGATAAAATTAGAAACGAGAGAACTCGAACCGGGATAACAGAACAACAACGAATTCAACTCATTGTGTCCCGCTCAACCTTGCCTTCGATCCTTCTTCAATCTCTCTTTACTTCCCCTCACGTTGGAGCATGAGGGTCGATCATGCCCAACTTGGACTTTAAGCAATGAAATTGTGCTTTTCCGAGGGCTTTTGTCATGAGATCTGGAAGTTGGTCTGTGGTTTTAACGTGATGAAGTGTGACAATACCTTCAGCTACTGCATCACGAACTGCATTACAGTCTGCTTCTATGTGTTTAGTTCGTTCGTGGAAGACAGGGTTCAAAGCTATGTGTATTGCCGCCTTGCTGTCACAGTAAAAATGTGTGGGCAGAGTTTGATCAATCCCAAATGTTTTCAGTAACCTGCGTACCCATTTGATTTCACGAAGTCCTACAGCCATCGACCAGTATTCAGCTTCTGCAGAAGAGTGAGACACGGTTTCCTGCGTCTTGGTCTTCCAAGACACTGGAGATCCACCTAAGAGTACCACATAAGCACTTAGAGACCTTCTTGTTAGAGGACATGAGGCCCAATCTGAGTCACAGTATATAGACAAAGCAAGATCTTTGTCTGATTTCAAGAGAATCCCTATTCCTGGTGTTCCTTTGAGGTACAGCACCACCCTAAGTGCCGCCTCCCAATGGGCCTTTCGTGGTGATTGCATAAATTGTGACAGTACATGAACTGAGTAACACAGCTCTGGTCTTGTATTGATAAGATATATCAATCTTCCTATTAGTCTACGATACTGCGTGGGATTCTCAAGCAATGGTCCTTCATCAAGTGCCAACCTGTAATTCTGTTCTAACGGAGTGGCATCAGGTTTTGGTCCCAAGCTTCCTGAGTCAGCCACTATATCGAGTACATACTTTCTCTACGACAGGAATATCCCTTCACCATTTCTACTCACCTCTAGCCCCAGAAAATATTTGAGCTTTCCAAGATCCTTCATAGAGAAGCAACTTCCTAAGTAGTCTTTGAATTTTTGAACTAGATACTCATCATTCCCACATATGATGAGATCATCTACATATATCAAGACTCGAATTTCTTTGCCTTTGTTAGTGTAGGAAAACAATGAGTAATCTTCATAAGATTGTTCAAAGTCGAACCTGACAAGGGAGTCTGAAAGCTTTTTAAACTAGCAGCGAGGTGCCTGCTTCAGTCCATAAAGGGACTTCTTGAGACGACAAACTTTCCCAGGATGAGTGTGTCTAAAGCATGGTGGCAGCTTCATGTACACCTCTTCCTCTAGATCTCCATGCAAGAACGCGTTATTCACGTCCATCTGGTAGACTTTCCAGTCATTCGCAGCCACCAATCTCAACAGCATTCTCACAGTCGTCATCTTCACCACATGTGCAAAAGTTTCTGTGTAATCCTCCCCTTCGACCTGATTGTTCCCTAGCACTACCACTCGAGCCTTATGACGTTCTACTGACCCATCAGATTTAAATTTTGTTTTGTAAACCCACTGAGATCCAAGAGAAGTTCTCCCAGAAGGCAAATCGACTATTTCCCATGTGTGTTGATCTTCAAGAGCTGTTACTTCTTTAAGCATTGCATTCTTCCACACTTCAACCCGCACAGCTTCTCCATAGTGTTTTGGCTCCACTTCTGCTTGAATAGCTGCCAAGAAAACTTTTCGTTTAACAGAAAACTGAGCATCAGACACAAAGTCAGTCAAAGGGTACAGACTTTTGTTCGATTTGTTTTTCTCTGTCGTGTTCTCTTCTTGTTCACAAGTAACACTATATTGAACATAATCTTTCAGCCTAGAGGAAGGCAACCTCTGTCTCTCACTTTTTCTCAAATGAGGCATTGCTTCTTCCAGAGATTTAGCTTCTTGATCTGCAACAACAGACGCCTCATTAGTTTAGTCATTGACAGAATCAGTTACCTGCTTCTGTTCCATGCTCATGTAACTAGTGCAGGAAGCATCTATTAATCTCCCCCTGTTGTTGAATTCCTCAAGTGCATTTTCAGCTGCGTTGTCCTCAATCCAATCCTCATCTTTTGTGCAATTATCTGCATCTCGTCTCATGTGAGATTCAGCTTCCAAAGGGAATACATCTTCTCTGAAAACAACATCTCGTGATACAATAAACTCATTAGTGGACGGTTTATAAACCTTCCAGCCTTTTTGTCCAAAAGGGTAGCCCACAAATACACACAAACTACTCCTTTCATCAAACTTATTCTTACTCTTGGACTTACTATGCACATAACAAGCAGAACCGAAAATCCTTAGTCTAGAGTAATCAGGAAGCTTAGCATACAAGATCTCATAAGGGCTTTTCCCTTTGTGAATTGAAGACGGAGTTCTGTTGATCACATATGCTGCTGTTAGCACGGCTTCTCCCCAGAATTTCACTGAGAGTTTTTACTGAAACAACAGACTTCGAGCCACATTCAAGATGTGTCTGTGTTTTCTTTCAACTCTCCCATTCTGCTGAGGAGTATACACACAGGAAGTCTGATGTACAACTCCATTTTCTCTAAAATACGAACCTAAGGACATGAATTTATTTCCATTGTCACTTCTTATTGTTTTTACTGTTTTTGCAAACTGTTTCTCTGTATAAGCAAAGAATTCTTTAAGCACCCTATTCACTTCAGATTTAGCAAGGAGCAAGTATGTCCACACTGCTCTAGAATAGTCATCAACTATTGTAAGAAAATAGACTGCTCCATTAGAAGAACTAACTCTGTAAGGCCCCCAAACATCACAATGTATCAAATCGAAACAACTAACAGTTTTATTCATGCTTAATGGAAAAGGTTCCCTAGTCTGTTTAGCTCTACAACACACATCACAAGACTTAGAATTCAGAGTATTGTAAGAAACAGAACCAGTACAAAACGGCAAGCTGTTGAGAACCGAAAATGAGGGATGTCCTAGACGCTTGTGCCACATATCAGAATCAAATTTACTTGAAGTTAAATGTGCCTTCATAGTGCCAGCTTCATTCAAGTAATAAACTCCATTCTTCTCTTCACCTTTGTCAATCTGCATCTTCAAGAAACGGTCCTGTAACACACACACATTGTATCAGTGAACAAAGCAACACACAAATTGTCACTCAACAATTTTGACACTAAAACAAGTGTACATTTTAATGAAGGCACATATAGCACATTGGGCAGCAACAAGGTTTCTGACAGAGACACAACTCCCATACTAATAGCAAAGGTTTTACTTCCATCTACAAATCCTACAGTACAAGGTGATATCTTCTCAAAATCTCTCAACAAGTTCAAATTACCAGTCATATGATGTGAGGCCCCTGAGTCTAGTATTACATCACCCAAATCTCTTACCAGCCAATTTGTCAGAGTTAGCAGACTCCGTCTTCTCAACAACCAGTCGTTGAAGCATTCTCCATTGTTCTGAGGTCAATTCTGGAAAGACAGACGCATTAGAAACAGTTGCGTGAGCCACCACTATCTCTAGGTTCTGACTCTTAGCACGACTAACATTTCTTCCACGTCCCCTTCCATTTGATTTCCCTTTATCCATTTTTTCTGACTTCTCTATTCATCAGTCTGGAAATCCAATCAAATGCCAACAATCATGTTTTTCATGACCTGATCTTCCACAATTCGAACAAGTGACATTCTTGTTTTTCCAAACACTCTGATCCTGCTTATAACCAGACGTTCCACGAGTTAAAAAAACCAACTGCGTTTTGCTGCATCTCTCAATCTTGAGCAGAGTTCCATCTTTGTTCATCCCTTATCACTCTCGCATAAGCTTCACCAAGCGTAGGCAAAGGCTCCATCCTAATGATCGCAGTGCATACATTGCCAAATTTGGAATCATCTAGTCCCATTACGAACTGATGCAGTCTTTCTTCTTCTCTTTCTCTAACCAGTCCTTTCAGTCCTCCATAGGTACAAGAAGGAAGGGTTTATACATACGCAGTTCTTCCCACAAAGAACACAACTGTCCATAATATCCAATCACGGTTCTTCCATTTTGTTTACAAGAAGCAATCTGCGTTTTCAATTGGTGAATCCTAACAGAATTTCCCACCGAGAACCTTTCTTTAAGATCTTCCCATAATTGATGCGCATTAGAAACAAAACTTACTGTCGACTTCACTTTGGGATCAATTGATGCTCTTAACCACCCCCACGACCATGGAGTTGACAACTTGCCAATTTTCATAGTTCGGATCATCGATGCTCGGCTTCACCAAAGTTCCATTGATGAAGCCGGTCTTTCTTTTCGCCTGAAGTGCGTTAAGCATCTCAAGAGACCATTCGTTGTAATTTGTACCGCACAACATAATTAAAGAGATTAGAGCTCCTGGATTGTCTGAACTAGCCAACGTGTATGGTGAGAACCTTCACAAGGATCTCATCGGAGCAACTCCCGGAACAACAACTCCCGGTTTCACTTCTGCTGTTTGTTCAGCCATTTCAGTTGCAAATTTTCAGCGGAATCTTCAGAGAACCTTCACAAGGCTCTGATACCATGTAAATCTTGAAGAATCAAGAAGCAATTTCAAAGAACAAAATCTGTTTTTACTCGAACCAAAAATCGTTGTTCATCACTGTATCATCGACATCAATTTATAGTGACCGGAAGTAAACCAATCGGTTACCATGACTAAAATAGAATTCTGTACAAAATCGGTTTTATTAAACATCAAACCAATAAAATTAGAAACGAGAGAACTCGAACCGGGATAACAGAACAACAATGAATTCAACTCACTGTGTCCCGCTCAACCTTGCCTTTGATCCTTCTTCAATCTCTCTTTAACTTAAAGATCGCATCAAATTATGTGGAATATTAAGTATGTAGTTGGTATAGATATATACGTAGCTGAGAACATTTATATGTAGTCATTGTAAAATGTGTTAGTGCAAGTTATTAAAATTTCAGTACTTAGTTGTGTACTTTTATTCGATCAAAATGTATTTGTAGTGGTTAAGAAACAAAAATATGCAACACAAATATGTAATTTTACTTTGATAACGACCAAAAGCAATCAGCGGTCCTAGATCTTTAAATCCATCACAGGCAACAAGACCAAAGATATCGGTTAAAATATCTTCGGGTATATGCGGCAAAGACATGACTGGTAGATACGAAAGTACGATTTTATAGAGATCAAGGATTTTTAGTTCGTAGCTTTAAGCCACCACTATGTAAAGATTGCATCAAATTATGTGGAACGTTAAGTATGTAGTTGGTATAAATATATACGTAGCTGAGAACATTTATATGCTGTCATTGTAATATGTGTTATTCCAAGTTATTAAAATCTCAGCACTTAGTTGTGTACTTGTGTTCTATCAAAATACATTTGTAGCTGTTAAGAAACACAAATATGCAACATATTTAGGAGCTCGTAAGAATATTACAGGGCTAATAAGTGTGTTTCAGAGTTATAAAGCATGTAACATACTTATTGCGTTTGCAATTATGTTACAAATCTAGAAACATATGCGAAAATTTCTCAAATTATTTGGTTCAATTGTGTAGATTTAAATCACATAACAACGTAGCATACTTATTTCAGAAAAATTACTTATAGAGATACCAATTATGTGTAACATACTTAAAGATATTATGTGTTTATAATGAGATAACTATGAAAAATAACTACCTCAATACATTTATGTAGCCATATCGAGTTTAAAGCATTACATAATCAGTAAATATTTAACAAATTATGTTTGAAGAATATCCAAAATAAGCCAAATATTAACTAAGTAAACAAAAGTCTTGACTCGGGCAGCCTTGGTCAACACAGTGGCAAAACCGTAAATATTCTATTCTCCGTATTAATAACTATGAGAAATTTAGTATTATTTAATCAACAATAAGTTCACGATAGTTTAGTCTCGTTCTAATCATTAAACGTAAATCTTGTGCTATCCTAGTAATCCTCCTATTAATAAGTTATCTTTCGCATTGATGACAAAAACAAAAAATAAAGATAGCTCGTACATGAAGTTAAGCAAATGTTAATTAAAATAATAATAAAATTGTTAACAATTGAATCGATAAAATTTAATCTATATAACTGCATCATCAGTGTTACATATTATTAAATTATACCAAATATATTGATAAATACTTGAATTAGGCGTCTAAACTACAAATTCTTATGCAAAAATGTGTACAATTGATGTGTGAATTAACTACAATAATATTAAAACTATGGTAAGATGTTTTATTTTATACACATTTATTTAACTAATAGAGCTATGTTATATACAGTTAATGTTATAATATAAAAAGGGAATATCTTCTGAATGTCACTTGAGATGTCTAAATTATCGAAAATACAACAGGAGTTTTCATTTGTTTCTTTCAAATGCCACAACACAATAAATTTTGGAAAATAGAATAACTCTTATACCTTTTTAACGTTAATTTCATATACGGTTAATGTTATAATATAAAAATGTTGTGTCTTTATACGGATTTCTCCTTCCCAATTTGTCATTTCTCCTATCCACTATGTCGAATAATCTACAATTATCTTGTTCATAATTTAAGAGTTTAAGTTGTCTAAAAGTTCTTAAGATAAGCTCTAAGTTATGAAAGTTGTTATAAGTACAAGTTATCTATTTCTAATTAGAAAAAGGATTAAGAATGTTGTCTTAAATCTTAATAAAAAAATGTTTAATCTATGTTGAGATCAAAATCTATAAATACCTATTGTCAAGTTGTGACAAAGGTAACAAATACATCAGGTGTTTAGTTTTAAGCTATATTTTCTAAACATAATAAGAGAGTAATTCTTATTAAACTTGTGTTTGTGAGTTAACGTTTACATCAAATAAACTGCATATGAACTTGAATTGGTATCAAAGCGTCAAGGTGTGATCAATCAAGAAGAGAAAACATGAGTGATGTTATTCCTTCTACTCGGCCAAAGGAGCTCGTACCGTCGTCTCTTCAATGTCCGATGCTCAACTCAATGAATTACACGGTTTGGTCCATGAAAATGAAGGTGATGTTGCGTATTCATAAGGTGTGGTAAGTCGTAGAAAGTGGATCAATGGACTCCGACAAGAATGATATCGCAATAGGTTTGTTGTTTCAATCAATTCCGGAGGCTCTTATCTTGCAAGTTGGAGAACAAGATTCAGGAAAAGAAATTTGGACAGCAGTCAAGACAAGACACGTAGGAGCAGATCGAGTAAAGGAGGCAAGATTTTAAACTCTAAAGAGCGTGTTTGAAAGACTTAAAATGCAAGACTCGGAGACAATTGATAACTTTGCGGGTAAGTTATCGGAATTAGCCTCTAGATCGGCTAGCCTTGGAGAAGTTATTCAATAACCAAAACTTATGAAGAAGTTTTTTAATAGCTTACCAAGAAGGATGTATATTCAAATCATAGCTTCATAGGAACAAGTAATAGATTTGAATTCAAGCATGTTTGAAGATATCATAAGAAGACTTAAAGCATACGAAGAAAGAATTCTTAAAGAAGTCATTCACGGTGAGAGTAAGCTTCTATATGTTGATTCAAAACAATCCTTTACTAAGGGAAAAGGACGTGGGAAAGGATCGATCCTTTTCCAAAGCAAAACCAGAGAACAAAGACTAGTTACAAATATATATTTCATACCTTCTTTTAAGAGTAATATCCTAAGTCTTTGACAAGCTACTGAGGTTGGTTGTGACGTTAGAATGAAAGAAGATCACTTGACAATTCATGATTCTTATGGAAAGCTTTTAGCAAGAATCACACGGTCTTCCAGTAGACATTACAAGAATGAGTTAAAGATTGGGAAACTAGTATGCCTACACTCAAGAATTGACAAAGAATCATGGAGATGGAATGCTCGGATGGGTCATATAAGTTTTAAAACACTTAAGGAAATGACAAAATAAGAGATGGTATACGGTTTACCAAAGATTGAAGAGGAGAAAAGCTTGTGTGAATCATGCTTCGTGGGAAAGCAAATGCGTCAACCTTTTCCAAAGAAAGCTAAGTTTCGAGCCTTGAATCCTCTAGAACTATTACATGCGGATCTATGTGGTTCTATTTCTCCATCAACTTTCACTCGTAACAAATATATCTTTGTTATTGTACACAATTTTTTAAGATACATGTGGACAATCTTGTTAAAACAAAAAAGTGAAGCATTTGAGAAATTTAAAGGATTTAAAAGATTAGTTGAGAAGAATCTTGGTAAAGAGATCATCACATTGAGAACTGATAGAGGTGGAGAATTTACTTCAAAGGAGTTTCATGATTTTTGTGATTCATGTGGAATCATGAGACATCTCACAGCCACATATACACCTCAACAAAATGGAGTTGTGGAGAGAAGAAATCAAACTCTTCTAGAGATGACTAGAAGCATTCTCAAAGCCATGAAGGTACCAAACAAGTTGTGGTGTGAAGTGATACGGCATTCAATCTATAAAATTAATAGAGTACCAACAAGAGCTCTTGACAACATGACTCCTTATGATAGTTTGTATAGAAAGAAAACGAACCTAGAGCACATTAAAGTTTCCGGGTTTCTTGCATACTCTAAGTGGAAGTAAATCTCAAGAAACTTGATGATAGATCAAAAACACTGGTACATCTCAGTTTTGAACCAGGTTCAAAAGCCTATAGACTTTACAATCCATCCACTCAAAGGATTGTAATAAGTCGAGATGTAGTATTTGATGAGAAATCAAGTTGGATTTGGTCAAATAATCAAGATGAAACAAGTAAACCGGGCATGTTTCACTTGAGGTGGAGTGATGTTGAAGACAAAGGAGAAGGTCTTACGGTCGTTGACGTTGATAATAATCATGATGGAGACGAGGGCGATCAAGTTAATGATCAAACTGATAAAGAACATGATTAAGAAATCGAAGAGATCGAAGAAGCTCAATCCGATGGAGATTTTCAACAACAAGAAGACAATATTCAACCGCTAAGAAGAATGAAAAGGCAAATTTATCAACCTAAGTATCTTGATGATTATGTTCTTCAAGATGTTGTTGAGTGTGATAGGTTACTACTCTCCATCAATGACGAACCAAAGTGTTTTAAAGAAGCTAAGGGATCGATTAAATGGACAAAAGCATGTCAAGAAGAAATCAATTCTATCAATAAAAACAAGACTTGGTTTCTAGTAGAAAAACCGAAGAATACAAAGATTATTTGTCTCAATGGATCTTCAAGATCAAGAGAAATGCTGATGGTATAATCAACAAATACAAGGCACGCCTTGTAGCAAAAGGATATGTACAAGAATGTGGCATAGACTTTGATGAGGTATTTGCTCGGGTTGCTAGGCTTGAGACCCTTCGGTTATTAATAGGTCAAGCTGCATCAAGTGGATGGGAGATACATCATTTGGATGTAATGACAGCCTTCTTAAATGTAGAATTAAAGGAAGATGTGTACGTTGTTCAACCCGAGGGCTGATATGTCTACATTTTACAACATTTTAGGGGCATTATTTAGCATGTTTTGCATTCATACTTGCATTATTATCATTGTTTTAGGTTCTTTTAGGAATAATTTGCATACTTAGTGTTGGGCATTGCATACATTGCATAAAAGGTATTTTTAGGCCCTTTTTGGAGCTTATCATGGAGTATTTCGGATTACAAGAAGACCAATGAGGAATCGTCTGGCCTAAATTTGAAGTTCAGGATGTGATCTAGAAGATTTGGCACTCGAGTTTGACACTCGAGCATGACGCTCGACCATCACTTGGTCGAGTGGTTCTTCACACCAGAATGTTGACTTTTTCGCCGGAGTTGACTTTTTGGGCTTCTTTGAGAAAATGACCCATCAATACCCACTTGTGCAAGCCCAATAACATTTTAGTCTTTTTCCTTTTTTCTTTTCAAGGAATTTTCCATTTCTCTTCTAGGGAATTTTCCTTTCTTCTCTTTAAGCAATTTTCCTTTTTATTTTCTAAGTAATTTTCCTTTTTATCTTAAGACTTAAAGATCTTTGTTGATCTATAAATTGTAGTAGAATTTCCACTTTTAGTATATCATATTTTCCAGCAATTTTCGATCCTCTAAAAAGCAATATCGAATTCTCTTCTTTAAGTTTATGCAATTAATTTTCGATTCTGATTTTATGTTTTACTTCATGAATTTTGAGTAAGTTAAATTAGGATTCTTGAGGAGAGGGTGAGATTAGGAGAAAAATTAGGGATTTCCAGATTTGTTTATGTTTGATTAAGGTTTTAGATCTCTTTAATTTTAAGTGTCCTTAATGCTTATTTCTTTCTGATCAATTGAAATCTGATTACTTGGTGATTCCCCCCCCCCCCCTCGAGAGGCGTTTGGGGAATCGCTTGAACATGCTTAGGTTAAGATAGCATCGCCTGGCTCAAGAGATTGATTGTTTAGGGTGTTATTAGGCTTTGTAAGGTCCATACTTAATGCCTCTTGAACTTCTAATCGTTTGCGAGAGTCAAGTCGGGTTGTTGTTCAGGAGAGGTCCCATTGCATGAGAATGAATGTGATTACTTTGTGATTCCTTGCTTAGGGGTCATCTAAATTGGTTGATAGACAAGTCTGGAACCCCTAGGAATACCCTAATCATTGATCCTTAACCTCGAGAACCCCTCTCTCTCCATTGAATTTTCGTGAACTTTAATATTCTGTTTTTTAGATTAAAAACTCTGTTTTGCAATTTACTCTGTTTTATTACTGCTTTACTCTTGCTCTGTTTTTACGCTCTGGTTTTAGGTTATTTTAAGTATTTCATTCGCACCTAGATTAGATCACTGCTCACTCAAATCGAATCTGGCTTAGATTAGGATAAGTAGATTGCATCCTGATTACTAGTTACTCACCTAGTGGATTGACACCATATTGTATTGCAATTGATTACATAACAGTAAGTTATTTGAGAAACACGCAAAAACCTTGTTATCAAATTGGCGCCGAAGGAAAAGACGATGAACACAAGGTGTACAAGCTTACAAAAGCACCTCGTGCTTGGAATACGAAGTTAGACCAGGTTCTAAAATGTATGAAGTTCAAAAGATGTTCAAATTACACATCCGTGTATCGCAAGGAAGATGATGAAAGTAGTCTCATTGTGGCGATTTATGTAGATGATTTATTCGTAATCTGAAATTCTCTCAAGATCATAAACGAGTTCATAAGAGGTATGCCTTCCAATTTTGAAATGTTGGATCTTGGGAAACTAACCTACTATCTTGGAATTTAGGTATATCAAGGAAAAAATTCCATTGAAATTAAACAAGATAGATGCAACAAGTTATAGAAGGATCATTGGTTGCTTAAGATACTTGTTACACACAAGACCAGACTTAGCTTTTGCGGTTGGAGTAGCTAGCCGTTACATGCAAAATCTACGCAAGTCTCATGGAGATATCATGAAGCAAATTCTATGATACCTTAAAGGCACTCCAACTTTTGGTATCAAGTTTTATCCGAATGGATCAAATAAGATAAGTGGATATAGTGATAGTAGTCACAACATTGATCAAGACGATGGAAGAAGTATAATCGGTCACATTTTCTATTTTGGTTCATCACAAATCATGTGGTGTTCTCAAAAACAGAATACAGTGGCACAATCTTCTTGTGAAGCTGAATTCATGGCAGAAAGAGAAGCAGGTCGTCAAGCTATGTGGCTTCAAGACTTGTTGAGTGAAATCACGGGAAAGAAGATAGAACAAATCATCATCAAGATCAACAATAAATCAATAATTTCTCTTACAAAGAGTACCGTATTCCATGGTAGAAATAAACACATCCATAAATGTTACCATTTTATACGAGAATGAATTGAGAAAGGAGTAGTCAATGTTGAACATGTTCCGGGTGTGGAATAAAAGGTGGATATTTTGACTAAGGCATTGGCACATACCAAGTTCATCGAAATGAGAACTTTGATTGGAGTACAAGACATGTCTAAAGATGAATTGAAGCTTAAGAGGGAGATTGTTGAGTAATCTACAATTATCTTGTTTATAACTTAGAGTTTAAGTTATCTAAAATTTGTTAGGATAAGCTCTAAGTTATGAAAGTTGTTATAAGTAGGAGTTATCTATTTCTAATTAGAAAAAGGATTAAGAATGTTGTCTTAAATCTTAATAAGAAAAAGTTTAATTTATGTTGAGATTAAAACCTATAAATACCTATTGTCAAGTTGTGAAAAAGCTAACAAGTACATAAGCTGTTTAGTTTTAAACTATATTTTCTAAATATAATAAGAGAGCAATTCTTATTAAACTAGTGTCTCTAAGTTAACGTTTACATCCAAGTAAACTATATACAAACTTGACACTCACAATTTTTTGAATGTCCAAACAATATTTCTCCAACTACAATTGTATAAGATCTAGTAGTATACACTTTTTTTTGTGTGTAATAGGAGTAGTATACACATGCATTTTATCCAGTTCTTTAATCATTTTCATTTACAAAGAAACAATTGAGTAGTTATTTTTTACTGTTATCAACTTCTAAAATTAATCCCTTAACTTTATTAACAAATTTATATGGAAGCTTCGCATCTTAGTTCATGGCCAAATGCATTCATAGCTCACTTGATATAAAAAACAGTCTATGTTATCTTTGCTTTCGATATAATCCGAAGTAATTTTTATTTAAAATTTATTGATTCGAACATTATGAAACAAAAAAGAAAAGTAACTAGTATTTTTACCAAAGAAAAGAAAATAGCAACTAGTATTATTTAAAGTACAATAAACATAACAACAAAAACATTATAACAACATAGATACTGAACTCTCGAATAGAAATGAAAACAATATAAATACTTTTAAAAATTTTAGAAAAACAATATACCCAGACATGGCCAGAGTTTTTTTTTTTGTGCACCAACATGACGAAACTTAATATCTTGTATTTCGTATCAAACAATATGAACGCCTCTTGAAGGTTTTCAGAGAATCAATGCAATTTCATACATCCAACGCACCACTATAATCAAACAAACATCTTAGCACGTTCTTGAAGAATACATTTGAAAGTGCCACACACGAACCCAACTTGGAAAGAAAATAATATATTTTAAGACAAGACAAATGATTATATAATGGTTCTTCATGTACAAAAGAATACCATAAACAGAAACTAAAACAGTAGCAACGGCAATGAGATCCTCAAGAACCATGGGATTAGAGCACTGCTTAGTGTATGTCGTGGTCTTGGGTGCCATCGCGGCAACCGTGACAGCGTACCCGTACTCATCTCCTCAAACACCACAATACAATTCTCCGGCCTATAAACACAAATCACCTCATCCACCTAAAAAGAATTATCCACACTATTCTCCATCTCCTAAGGTAGATTACAAGTCTCCACCCGTTTACAGCTCCACACCACCACCATCATACTCCCCTTCTCCAAAAGTTAACTACAAGTCTCCACCACCACCGTATTACTCCCCTTCACCCAAGGTAGACTACAAGTCTCCACCACCACCATACGTCTACAGCTCTCCACCCCCACCTTCTTACTCCCCTTCACCCAAGGTTGACTACAAGTCTCCACCACCACCATACGTCTACAACTCTCCACCCCCACCTTACTACTCCCCTTCACCCAAGGTTGACTACAAGTCTCCACCACCACCATATGTCTACAGTTCTCCACCACCACCGTACTACTCCCCTTCACCCAAGGTAGACTACAAGTCTCCACCACCACCATACGTCTACAACTCTCCACCACCACCATACTACTCTCCTTCACCCAAGGTATACTACAAGTCTCCACCACCACCATACGTTTACAGCTCCCCACCCCCAGCTTACTACTCCCCTTCACCTAAGGTTGACTACAAGTCATCACCACCACCATACGTATATAGCTCCCCACCACCACCATACTACTCCCCTTCACCCAAGGTAGACTACAAGTCTCCACCACCACCATACGTCTACAGCTCTCCACCCCCACCTTACTACTCCCCTTCACCCAAGGTTGACTATAAGTCTTCACCACCACCACCATATGTCTACAGTTCCCCACCCCCACCTTACTATTCTCCTTCACCCAAGGTTTACTACAAGTCTCCACCACCTCCATACGTATACAGCTCTCCACCACCACCATACGTATACAGTTCCCCACCACCACCATACTACTCCCCTTCACCCAAGGTAGACTACAAGTCTCCACCACCACCATACGTCTACAGCTCTCCACCCCCACCTTACTACTCCCCTTCACCTAAGGTTGACTACAAGTCTCCACCACCACCGTATGTCTACAGTTCTCCACCACCACCGTACTACTCCCCTTCACCCAAGGTAGACTACAAGTCTCCACCACCACCATACGTGTACAGCTCCCCACCCCCACCGTACTACTCTCCTTCACCCAAGGTATACTACAAGTCTCCACCACTACCATACATCTACAACTCCCCACCACCACCATACTACTCTCCTTCACCCAAAGTAGACTACAAGTCTCCACCACCACCGTACGTCTACAGTTCCCCACCACCACCGTACTACTCCCCTTCTCCTAAAGTTGACTACAAGTCTCCACCACCACCATACGTCTACAAGACTCCCTACTATTGATTCCTAAATTGTTTTATTATGAGGAAACATGATTGCAATGATTTTGTTTAATGAGTTTCTCTTGTTCTTTCTGTATTTTTTATCCTTGTTTCTCCATCTTGTTAAATTATATTTTTACTAATAATATTTGTTCAATTCAAAGTACTTATTGTTTGATATCTTTTCGTGTTGGCATTTCATTTTGTACTTCTCTGTTCAATAATTAAAAATAATTTCGTAAGACTATTACGAAAAGTAAACTACAATATCGGTTAGAATATGACATCAGAAATTTGATTACTCTAATAATATAAATTGTACGTCTATTATTGCCTATTGTAAATGTAGGAATTTACAACAACAATAAATTAACGTAAAAGAAAAGAATCTAAATCGGGTTAGAGAAATTCTTCGCGGAGAGTAATGTGTATGCAAAATAGGAGAAGAGAGTCGAGGATTTTTTATGTCAAAAGGTTATCTATTGCTATCAAAAAGGCTGTCTACTTACAAAAGCTGCTAGAGCTCTACAAGGTAAGAGAAGAAAAGATAAATACATGCTCACGCCAGAAAAGAGTGAAAGAAGAAGTGTAAAACACCTAAACCTTGTAATTTATAATTTTGTAAGGAAACACTTGGTTGGCTAGATACTCAAAATAAAAACTTTGATTAAGGTTCTGATAGACTGTTTTTTTTTGTTGCGTTGAAAAGCAAAGTTTTTGAAATATATTTAAATTAAGCTAATCATAGTTTCGAATATAAATGAATTTTATTGATAGATCTTTAAAATGTGTTATACAATGGTTTATGAGTGTAAATGTATGAATTGAAAACTGGATTAAATGATAAAGATCATCTGATACTTGGCCAACAAGGAAAGTTATATATATTTGATTTTCAAGTTCTATATCTCCCCTTCATATATACAAATAAAGAAAAAATCCAGGTGTCTCAGATTGTATTACTTTTCAAGTACATGGGACAAGATAATTAAGGTTCTACCCTCTTGATATTTTATAAGTCGCAGGAAACTTACTTTTTCTACCACATCAATATTGCATTAATATGAGCTATCATCCATGTGCTTGATCATCGAAAATTGGTCAGATCAGCAGCCAAATACTATACCTATTTAGTAGACTGTAGCTATACACAGACGTTCTCTACGCTTTTTGGTAACGGATTTAAAACCCTTTTCTTGGAAAAAACACCGGTACTACTCCTCTGACTCATTAATAGATTAAGTAGTAGTCTTAAAAATTCTTGACACCGCTTTTCAATACAAATAAGAAGTTTCGGTTTTACATATTATGGAAACTGCAAAACGCCTATCTAACTTGCATATCCCATAAACAAATTTGACATGTTGATGATCAACTCATATTATTTCCTGCACCAAACAAAAGCATAAATTTTATTGTTTCTCCATTACAACCACACATCTGTTTAACATTATACTTCATTAACTCTCTTTGAACAGGAAACATTGTTGGACTGAGGATTTTGTGGATTGGCCTATTATAATTGTCAAGTTCTGAAATTGACATGTTAAGAAAAAATAATTCAACTACTTTGTTTATTAACGTTTATAAGCTACCTTATAAAACTATATAAAATAAAAGAAAAATTCATACACGCAACTGTTTCTGATATCTAAGACTTGATAAATGTTTTCAGTTCAGTATAACCTTTTGTTTTTCTTCACCCCAAGGCATATGGGAATCAACCCTTAGACATCCTTGTTGTTCTCGAAAAAAACTTATAAATTGCAGTCCAAAGTAAAATTTATGGATTTCCTGCATTGCAAAATCTATTGGTTTGATGATAGAATTTCTCGGTTTCTTCAACATACTGATTGAATTGGACAGTTGCAAGTGAAGTTTGCAAGAGGATGGAATCATCATCATCGCATATCTCCTTGAAATTTTTGTTAACCAATCGAAGTTGTAGAAGGTTATATATAGAAGAAATAGTACATAAACCTACAATTGTGGACATGATATGTTCAGACAGTTTCATTATAGATGCTTTATGTAGTGGAGATTTTTTTCTTAGAGCCATGCATAAAAATGAAGAAAAATAATATGTCGATGATGATAAGATCTCTGGAAATTGGTTGATGTTTAAAGAGAAAAGGTTGAAAGACTCCCATTTAAACAGTCAGTATTTGAGACATTTTTGTTTGATTCATTGAACACAATTTATTAACCGAGTCTTTACTATCAGTTATTTGATTGTCTTTTACAGTTAGCAGTAACTATTTAGCTTTACTGCATTGGTAGTCAAATATGTCATTACTCTAATTACATGATACAAATACTTATGTCGTTTCTCTTACATCCAAACGATTTACAGACTAACTAGGTAAAGCGAGGATGGAATATGTTATGAAGTCTTACACATAGATGGTTGCCAACGAGTTGAGGGGTAAGACTAAAGTGAAAGCGCAGGAGTGAAAGGACAACAAGCGGCCAAGACACACTTAATCTAGGATACTTTAAGGTAGAATGTCTTTGACTTAGACTTACGTTGTTGGATTTTTTTTCAAACCTTTGTTCGTTTATTACTATGGTTCATTTTTTATTCTACATATATGCTACGTGTTAAGTTACGTATTCATAGTCTACGTATATGTATCGTTACATATTCATTGTCTACATCGAACGTTGTGACATATTTATATCCTCCACATCACAATATGTAGTAAGTATTAACAAAAGAGAAACAATACGCAATTAAGGTAACTTAGCATGCATCAAGGAGGGCCTACCATATAGAAATAACCAAAGCAGATCTTGAAAATATCACAAACTCTTATGAAAATATCCTTTCAATCTTTGTTCTCCTTTACGTTACATAAACAACATCACACATTAACGGGGAGTTTTTCAGATTTTACATAATAACCCATCAATATTAGCAAAGAGATATGATGGTTAACACGTAGTGCAAAGGAAAGCATTGATGACAGACATCAACTTTTGTGTTATGCGCCATGTGACAATAGGGAATGAACCCTTGCCAGCCAATCAGACTATACGTGCGCTGATTGGGAGTTCCAATTTCTATTATCTAGTCGTAGACATTATTTCCAATTTTGACTGCTTCTTCGGAGTTTGACACTCTTGCCAGCAAGGAATCAAAAATCTTGAGTTCGACATCATGTTGGCCACTGAGGGAGAGGAATGCACCACTTATGCGTCGGGCGTGCAGAACTCCAGAACATGATGCATGACATAGATAATCTATAGCATCCTGCGACGGCCTACCTGATGAAAATGAATGTAAACCCCATATATACATAGCATTCGAGTTCCCCGCACATAAGCAACAATGCAGAAAAGGCTGATAAGGTAAATCGTCGTTGCCTAGAGCCACACCATTAATGAACTCATCTATGTCGACCCCAACTAAGATGTCGTCAGATAATGTAATTGTACTTAGATAACAACTAGAAACAATCAACGGGCCTAGATCTCTTAATCCATCTCGGGAACAATGACCAACAATATTGGTTAAAATATCTTCGGGTAGATGCGACAGAGACATGACTGGTAGATACGAAAGTAAGATTTTATAGAGATTAAGGTTTTTTAGTTCCCGGCTTCAAGACACCACTACTTAAAGATCGCATCAAATTATGTGGAATGTTAAGTATGTAGTTGGTATAGATATATACATAGCTGAGAACATTTATATGTAGTCATTGTAAAATGTGTTAGTCCAAGTTATTAAAATCTCCGCACTTAGTTGTGTATTTTTATTCGATCAAAATGTATTTGTAGCGTTTAAGAAACACAAATATGCAACACAAATATGTAACTGTACTTGGATAACGACTACAAACAATCAACGGGCCGACCTAGATATATAAAATCCATCATGGGCAAGACGACAAACAATATCGGTTAAAATATCTTCGGGGGCATGCGTTAGAGACATGACTGGTAGATACAAAAGTAAGATTTTATAGAGATTAAGGTTTTTTAGTTCGCGTCTTCAAGACACCACTACTTATGTAAATCTTGAAGAATCAAGAATCAATTTCAAAGAACAAAATCTGTTTTTACTCGAACCAAAAATCGTTGTTCATCACTGTATCATCGACATCAATTTATAGTGACCGGAGACAAACCAATCGGTTACCATGATTAAAATAGAATTCTGTACAAAACCGGTTTTATTAAACATCAAACCGATAAAATTAGAAACGAGAGAACTCGAACCGGGATAACAGAACAACAACGAATTCAACTCACTGTGTCCCGCTCAACCTTGCCTTCGATCCTTCTTCAATCTCTCTTTACTCCCCCTCACGTTGGAGCATGAGGGTCGATCATGCCCAACTTGGACTTTAAGTAATGAAATTGTGCTTTTCCGAGGGCTTTTGTCATGAGATCTGCAAGTTGGTCCGTGGTTTTAACGTGATGTAGTGTGACAATACCTTCAGCTACTGCATCACGAACTGCATGACAGTCTGCTTCTATGTGTTTAGTTTGTTCGTGGAAGACAGGGTTCGAAGCTATGTGTATTGCCGCCTTGCTGTCACAGTAAAACTGCGTGGGCAGAGTTTGATCAATGCCAAATGTTTTCAGTAACTTGCGTACCCATTTGATTTCGCAAAGTCCTGCAGCCATCGACCTGTATTCAGCTTCTGCAGAAGAGTGAGACACGGTTTCCTGCGTCTTGGTCTTCCAAGACACTGGAGATCCACCTAAGAGTACCACATAAGCACTTAGAGACCTTCTTGTTAGAGGACATGAGGCCCAATCCGAGTCACAGTATATAGACAAAGCAAGATCTTTGTCTGATTTCAAGAGAATCCCTATTCCTGGTGTTCCTTTGAGGTACCGCACCACCCTAAGTGCCGCCTCCCAATGGGCCTTTCGTGGTGATTGCATAAACTGTGACAGTACATGAACAGAGTAACACAGCTCTGGTCTTGTATTGATAAGATATATAAATATTCCTATTATTCTACGATACTGCGTGGGATTCTCAAGCAATGGTCCTTCATCAAGTGCCAACCTGTAATTCTGTTCTAACGGAGTGGCATCAGGTTTTGGTCCCAAGCTTCCTGAGTCAGCCACTATATCGAGTACATACTTTCTCTACGACAGGAATATCCCTTCACCATTTCTACTCACCTCTAGCCCCAAAAAATATTTGAGCTTTCCAAGATCCTTCATAGAGAAGCAACTTCCTATATAGTTTTTGAATTTTTGAACTAGATACTCATCATTCCGACATATGATGAGATCATCTACATATATCAAGAATCGAATTTCTTTGCCTTTGTTAGTGTAGGCAAACAATGAGTAATCTTCATAAGATTGTTCAAAGCCGAACCTGACAAGGGAGTCTGAAAGCTTTTAAACCAGCAACGAGGTGCCTGCTTCAGTCCATAAAGGGACTTCTTGAGACGACAAACTTTCCCAGGATGAGTGTGCCTAAAGCATGGTGGAAGCTTCATGTACACCTCCTCCTCTAGATCTCCATGCAAGAACGCGTTATTCACGTCCATCTGGTAGACTTTCCAGTCATTCGCAGCCACCAATCTTAACAGCATTCTCACAGTCGTCATCTTCACCACATGTGCAAAAGTTTCTGCGTAATCCTCCCCTTCGACCTGATTGTTCCCTAGCACTACCAGTCGAGCTTTATGACGTTCTACTGACCCATCAGATTTAAATTTTGTTTTGTAAACCCACTGAGAGCCAAGAGAAGTTCTCCCAGAAGGCAAATCGACTATTTCCCATTTGTGTTGATCTTCAAGAGCTGTTACTTCTTTAAGCATTGCATTCTTCCACACTTCAACCCGCACAGCTTCTCCATAGTGTTTTGGCTCCACTTCTGCTTGAATAGCTGCCAAGAAAACTTTCTGTTTAACAGAAATTTGAGCATCAGACACAAAGTCAGTCAAAGGGTACAGACTTTTGTTCGATTTGTTTTTCTCTGTCGTGTTCTCTTCTTGTTCACAAGTAACACTATATTGAACATAATCTTTCAGCCTAGTGGAAGGCAACCTCTGTCTCTCACTTTTTCTCAAATGAGGCATTGCTTCTTCCAGAGATTCAGCTTCTTGATCTGCAACAACAGACGCCTCATTAGTTGAGTCATTGACAGAATCAGTTACCTGCTTCTGTTTCATGCTCATGTCACTAGTGCAGGAAGCATCTATTAATCTCCCCCTGTTGTTGAATTCCTCAAGTGCATTTTCAGCTGCGTTGTCCTCAATCCAATCCTCATCTTTTGTGCAATTATCTGCATCTCGTCTCATGTGAGATTCAACTTCCAAAGGGAATACATCTTCTCTGAAAACAACATCTCGTGATACAATAAACTCATTAGTGGACGGTTTATAAACCTTCCAGCCTTTTTGTCCAAAAGGGTAGCCCACAAATACACACAAACTACTCCTTTCATCAAACTTATTCTTACTCTTGGACTTACTATGCACATAACAAGCAGAACCGAAAATCCTTAGTCTAGAGTAATCAGGAAGCTTAGCATACAAAATCTCATAAGGGCTTTTCCCTTTGTGAATTGAAGATGGAGTTCTGTTGATCACATATGCTGCTGTTAGCACGGCTTCTCCCCAGAATTTCACTGAGAGTTTTTACTGAAACAACAGACTTCAAGCCACATTCAAGATGTGTCTGTGTTTTCTTTCAACTCTCCCATTCTGCTGAGGAGTATACACACAGGAAGTCTGATGTACAACTCCATTTTCTCTAAAATACGAACCTAAGGACATGAATTTATTTCCATTGTCACTTCTTATTGTTTTTACTGTTTTTGCAAACTGTTTCTCTGTATAAGCAAAGAATTCTTTAAGCACCCTATTCACTTCAGATTTAGCAAGGAGCAAGTATGTCCACACTGCTCTAGAATAGTCATCAACTATTGTAAGAAAATAGACTGCTCCATTAGAAGAACTAACTCTGTAAGGCCCCCAAACATCACAATGTATCAAATCGAAACAACTAACAGTTTTATTCATGCTTAATGGAAAAGGTTCCCTAGTCTGTAAGAAACAGAACCAGTACAAAACGGCAAGCTGTTGAGAACCGAAAATGAGGGATGTCCTAGACGCTTGTGCCATATATCAGAATCAAATTTACTTGAAGTTAAATGTGCCTTCACAGTGCCAGCTTCATTCAAGTAATAAACTCCATTCTTCTCTTCACCTTTGCCAATCTGCATCTTCAAGAAACAGTCCTGTAACACACACATTGTATCAGTGAACAAAGCAACACACAAATTGTCACTCAACAATTTTGACACTAAAACAAGTGTACAGTTTAATGAAGGCACATATAGCACATTGGGCAGCAACAAGGTTTCTGACAGAGACACAACTCCCATACTAATAGCAAAGGTTTTACTTCCATCTGCAAATCCTACAGTACAAGGTGATATCTTCTCCAAATCTCTCAACAAGTTCAAATTACCAGTCATATGATGTGAGGCCCCTGAGTCTAGTATTACATCACCCAAATCTCTCTTACCAGCCAATTTGTCAGAGTTAGCAGACTTCGTCTTCTCAACAACCAGTCGTTGAAGCGTTCTCCATTGTTCTGAGGTCAATTCTGGAAAGACAGACGCATTAGAAACAGTTGCGTGAGCCACCACTGTCTCTAGGTTCTGACTCTTAGCACGACTAACATTTCTTCCACGTCCCCTTCCATTTGATTTCCCTTTATCCATTTTTTCTGACTTCTCTATTCATCAGTCTGGAAATCCAATCAAATGCCAACAATCATGTTTTTCATGACCTGATCTTCCACAATTCGAACAAGTGACATTCTTGTTTTTCCAAACACTCTGATCCTGCTTATAACCAGACGTTCCACGAGTTAAGAAAACCAACTGCGTTTTGCTGCATCTCTCAATCTTGAGCAGAGTTCCATCTTTGTTCATCCCTTATCACTCTCGCATAAGCTTCACCAAGCGTAGGCAAAGGCTCCATCCTAATGATCGCAGTGCATACATTGCCAAATTTGGAATCATCTAGTCCCATTACGAACTGATGCAGTCTTTCTTCTTCTCTTTCTCTAACCAGTCCTTTCAGTCCTCCATAGGTACAAGAAGGAAGGGTTTATACATACGCAGTTCTTCCCACAAAGAACACAACTGTCCATAATATCCAATCACGGTTCTTCCATTTTGTTTACAAGAAGCAATCTGCGTTTTCAATTGGTGAATCCTAACAGAATTTCCCACCGAGAACCTTTCTTTAAGATCTTCCCATAATTGATGCGCATTAGAAACAAAACTTACTGTCGACTTCACTTTGGGATCAATTGATGCTCTTAACCACCCCCACGACCATGGAGTTGACAACTTGCCAATTTTCATAGTTCGGATGATCGATGCTCGGCTTCACCAAAGTTCCATTGATGAAGCCGGTCTTTCTTTTCGCCTGAAGTGCGTTAAGCATCTCAAGAGACCATTCGTTGTAATTTGTACCGCACAACATAATCAAAGAGATTAGAGCTCCTGGATTGTCTGAACTAGCCAACGTGTATGGTGAGAACCTTCACAAGGATCTCATCGGAGCAACTCCCGGAACAACAACTCCCGGTTTCACTTCTGCTGTTTGTTCAGCCATTTCAGTTGCAAATTTTCAGCGGAATCTTCAGAGAACCTTCACAAGGCTCTAATACCATGTAAATCTTGAAGAATCAAGAATCAATTTCAAAGAACAAAATCTGTTTTTACTCGAACCAAAAATCGTTGTTCATCACTGTATCATCGACATCAATTTATAGTGACCGGAAATAAACCAATCGGTTACCATGACTAAAATAGAATTCTGTACAAAACCGGTTTTATTAAACATCAAACCAATAAAATTAGAAACGAGAGAACTCGAACCGGGATAACAGAACAACAACGAATTCAACTCACTGTGTCCCGCTCAACCTTGCCTTTGATCCTTCTTCAATCTCTCTTTAACTTAAAGATCGCATCAAATTATGTGGAATATTAAGTATGTAGTTGGTATAGATATATACGTAGCTGAGAACATTTATATGTAGTCATTGTAAAATGTGTTAGTGCAAGTTATTAAAATTTCAGTACTTAGTTGTGTACTTTTATTCGATCAAAATGTATTTGTAGTGGTTAAGAAACAAAAATATGCAACACAAATATGTAATTTTACTTTGATAACGACCAAAAGCAATCAGCGGTCCTAGATCTTTAAATCCATCACAGGCAACAAGACCAAAGATATCGGTTAAAATATCTTCGGGTATATGCGGCAAAGACATGACTGGTAGATACGAAAGTACGATTTTATAGAGATCAAGGATTTTTAGTTCGTAGCTTTAAGCCACCACTATGTAAAGATTGCATCAAATTATGTGGAACGTTAAGTATGTAGTTGGTATAAATATATACGTAGCTGAGAACATTTATATGCTGTCATTGTAATATGTGTTATTCCAAGTTATTAAAATCTCAGCACTTAGTTGTGTACTTGTGTTCTATCAAAATACATTTGTAGCCGTTAAGAAACACAAATATGCAACATATTTAGGAGCTCGTAAGAATGTTACAGGGCTAATAAGTGTGTTTCAGAGTTATAAAGCATGTAACATACTTATTGCGTTTGCAATTATGTTACAAATCTAGAAACATATGCGAAAATTTCTCAAATTATTTGGTTCAATTGTGTAGATTCAAATCACATAACAACGTAGCATACTTATTTCAGAAAAATTACTTATAGAGATACCAATTATGTGTAACATACTTAAAGATATTATGTGTTTATAATGAGATAACTATGAAAAATAACTACCTCAATACATTTATGTAGCCATATCGAGTTTAAAGCATTACATAATCAGTAAATATTTAACAAATTATGTTTGAAGAATATCCAAAATAAGCCAAATATTAACTAAGTAAACAAAAGTCTTGACTCGGGCAGCCTTGGTCAACACAGTGGCAAAACCGTAAATATTCTATTCTCCGTATTAATAACTATGAGAAATTTAGTATTATTTAATCAACAATAAGTTCACGGTAGTTTAGTCTCGTTCTAATCATTAAACGTAAATCTTGTGCTATCCTAGTAATCCTCCTATTAATAAGTTATCTTTCGCATTGATGACAAAAACAAAAAATAAAGATAGCTCGTACATGAAGTTAAGCAAATGTTAATTAAAATAATAATAAAACTGTTAACAATTGAATCGATAAAATTTAATCTATATAACTGATCAGTGTTACATATTATTAAATTATACCAAATATATTGATAAATACTTGAATTAGGCGTCTAAACTACAAATTCTTATGCAAAAATGTGTACAATTGATGTGTGAATTAACTACAATAATATTAAAACTATGGTAAGATGTTTTATTTTATACACATTTATTTAACTAATAGAGCTATGTTATATACAGTTAATGTTATAATATAAAAAGGGAATGTCTTCTGAATGTCACTTGAGATGTCTAAATTATCGAAAATACAACCGGAGTTTTCATTTGTTTCTTTCAAATGCCACAACACAATAAATTTTGGAAAATAGAATAACTCTTATACCTTTTTAACGTTAATTTCATATACGGTTAATGTTATAATATAAAAATGTTGTGTCTTTATACGGATTTCTCCTTCCCAATTTGTCATTTCTCCTATCCACTATGTCGAATAATCTACAATTATTTTGTTCATAATTTAAGAGTTTAAGTTGTCTAAAAGTTCTTAAGATAAGCTCTAAGTTATGAAAGTTGTTATAAGTACGAGTTATCTATTTCTAATTAGAAAAAGGATTAAGTATGTTGTCTTAAATCTTAATAAAAAAATGTTTAATCTATGTTGAGATCAAAATCTATAAATACCTATTGTCAAGTTGTGACAAAGGTAACAAATACATCAGGTGTTTAGTTTTAAGCTATATTTTCTAAACATAATAAGAGAGTAATTCTTATTAAACTTGTGTTTGTGAGTTAACGTTTACATCAAGTAAACTGCATATGAACTTGAATTGGTATCAGAGCGTCAAGGTGTGATCAATCAAGAAGAGAAAACATGAGTGATGTTATTCCTTCTACTCGGCCAAAGGAGCTCGTACCGTCGTCTCTTCAATGTCCGATGCTCAACTCAATGAATTACACGGTTTGGTCCATGAAAATGAAGGTGATGTTGCGTATTCATAAGGTGTGGTAAGTCGTAGAAAGTGGATCAATGGACTCCGACAAGAATGATATCGCAATAGGTTTGTTGTTTCAATCAATTCCGGAGGCTCTTATCTTGCAAGTTGGAGAACAAGATTCAGGAAAAGAAATTTGGACAGCAATCAAGACAAGACACGTAGGAGCAGATCGAGTAAAGGAGGCAAGATTTTAAACTCTAAAGAGCGTGTTTGAAAGACTTAAAATGCAAGACTCGGAGACAATTGATAACTTTGCGGGTAAGTTATCGGAATTAGCCTCGAGATCGGCTAGCCTTGGAGAAGTTATTCAATAACCAAAACTTATGAAGAAGTTTTTTAATAGCTTACCAAGAAGGATGTATATTCAAATCATAGCTTCATAGGAACAAGTAATAGATTTGAATTCAAGCATGTTTGAAGATATCATAAGAAGACTTAAAGCATACGAAGAAAGAATTCTTAAAGAAGTCATTCACGGTGAGAGTAAGCTTCTATATGTTGATTCAAAACAATCCTTTACTAAGGGAAAAGGACGTGGGAAAGGATCGATCCTTTTCCAAAGCAAAACCAGAGAACAAAGACTAGTTACAAATATATATTTCATACCTTCTTTTAAGAGTAATATCCTAAGTCTTTGACAAGCTACTGAGGTTGGTTGTGACGTTAGAATGAAAGAAGATCACTTGACAATTCATGATTCTTATGGAAAGCTTTTAGCAAGAATCACACGGTCTTCCAGTAGACATTACAAGAATGAGTTAAAGATTGGGAAACTAGTATGCCTACACTCAAGAATTGACAAAGAATCATGGAGATGGAATGCTCGGATGGGTCATATAAGTTTTAAAACACTTAAGGAAATGACAAAATAAGAGATGGTATACGGTTTACCAAAGATTGAAGAGGAGAAAAGCTTGTGTGAATCATGCTTCGTGGGAAAGCAAATGCGTCAACCTTTTCCAAAGAAAGCTAAGTTTCGAGCCTTGAATCCTCTAGAACTATTACATGCGGATCTATGTGGTTCTATTTCTCCATCAACTTTCACTCGTAACAAATATATCTTTGTTATTGTACACAATTTTTTAAGATACATGTGGACAATCTTGTTAAAACAAAAAAGTGAAGCATTTGAGAAATTTAAAGGATTTAAAAGATTAGTTGAGAAGAATCTTGGTAAAGAGATCATCACATTGAGAACTGATAGAGGTGGAGAATTTACTTCAAAGGAGTTTCATGATTTTTGTGATTCATGTGGAATCATGAGACATCTCACAGCCACATATACACCTCAACAAAATGGAGTTGTGGAGAGAAGAAATCAAACTCTTCTAGAGATGACTAGAAGCATTCTCAAAGCCATGAAGGTACCAAACAAGTTGTGGTGTGAAGTGATACGGCATTCAATCTATAAAATTAATAGAGTACCAACAAGAGCTCTTGACAACATGACTCCTTATGATAGTTTGTATAGAAAGAAAACGAACCTAGAGCACATTAAAGTTTCCGGGTTTCTTGCATACTCTAAGTGGAAGTAAATCTCAAGAAACTTGATGATAGATCAAAAACACTGGTACATCTCAGTTTTGAACCAGGTTCAAAAGCCTATAGACTTTACAATCCATCCACTCAAAGGATTGTAATAAGTCGAGATGTAGTATTTGATGAGAAATCAAGTTGGATTTGGTCAAATAATCAAGATGAAACAAGTAAACCGGGCATGTTTCACTTGAGGTGGAGTGATGTTGAAGACAAAGGAGAAGGTCTTACGGTCGTTGACGTTGATAATAATCATGATGGAGACGAGGGCGATCAAGTTAATGATCAAACTGATAAAGAACATGATTAAGAAATCGAAGAGATCGAAGAAGCTCAATCCGATGGAGATTTTCAACAACAAGAAGACAATATTCAACCGCTAAGAAGAATGAAAAGGCAAATTTATCAACCTAAGTATCTTGATGATTATGTTCTTCAAGATGTTGTTGAGTGTGATAGGTTACTACTCTCCATCAATGACGAACCAAAGTGTTTTAAAGAAGCTAAGGGATCGATTAAATGGACAAAAGCATGTCAAGAAGAAATCAATTCTATCAATAAAAACAAGACTTGGTTTCTAGTAGAAAAACCGAAGAATACAAAGATTATTTGTCTCAATGGATCTTCAAGATCAAGAGAAATGCTGATGGTATAATCAACAAATACAAGGCACGCCTTGTAGCAAAAGGATATGTACAAGAATGTGGCATAGACTTTGATGAGGTATTTGCTCGGGTTGCTAGGCTTGAGACCCTTCGGTTATTAATAGGTCAAGCTGCATCAAGTGGATGGGAGATACATCATTTGGATGTAATGACAGCCTTCTTAAATGTAGAATTAAAGGAAGATGTGTACGTTGTTCAACCCGAGGGCTGATATGTCTACATTTTACAACATTTTAGGGGCATTATTTAGCATGTTTTGCATTCATACTTGCATTATTATCATTGTTTTAGGTTCTTTTAGGAATAATTTGCATACTTAGTGTTGGGCATTGCATACATTGCATAAAAGGTATTTTTAGGCCCTTTTTGGAGCTTATCATGGAGTATTTCGGATTACAAGAAGACCAATGAGGAATCGTCTGGCCTAAATTTGAAGTTCAGGATGTGATCTAGAAGATTTGGCACTCGAGTTTGACACTCGAGCATGACGCTCGACCATCACTTGGTCGAGTGGTTCTTCACACCAGAATGTTGACTTTTTCGCCGGAGTTGACTTTTTGGGCTTCTTTGAGAAAATGACCCATCAATACCCACTTGTGCAAGCCCAATAACATTTTAGTCTTTTTCCTTTTTTCTTTTCAAGGAATTTTCCATTTCTCTTCTAGGGAATTTTCCTTTCTTCTCTTTAAGCAATTTTCCTTTTTATTTTCTAAGTAATTTTCCTTTTTATCTTAAGACTTAAAGATCTTTGTTGATCTATAAATTGTAGTAGAATTTCCACTTTTAGTATATCATATTTTCCAGCAATTTTCGATCCTCTAAAAAGCAATATCGAATTCTCTTCTTTAAGTTTATGCAATTAATTTTCGATTCTGATTTTATGTTTTACTTCATGAATTTTGAGTAAGTTAAATTAGGATTCTTGAGGAGAGGGTGAGATTAGGAGAAAAATTAGGGATTTCCAGATTTGTTTATGTTTGATTAAGGTTTTAGATCTCTTTAATTTTAAGTGTCCTTAATGCTTATTTCTTTCTGATCAATTGAAATCTGATTACTTGGTGATTCCCCCCCCCCTCGAGAGGCGTTTGGGGAATCGCTTGAACATGCTTAGGTTAAGATAGCATCGCCTGGCTCAAGAGATTGATTGTTTAGGGTGTTATTAGGCTTTGTAAGGTCCATACTTAATGCCTCTTGAACTTCTAATCGTTTGCGAGAGTCAAGTCGGGTTGTTGTTCAGGAGAGGTCCCATTGCATGAGAATGAATGTGATTACTTTGTGATTCCTTGCTTAGGGGTCATCTAAATTGGTTGATAGACAAGTCTGGAACCCCTAGGAATACCCTAATCATTGATCCTTAACCTCGAGAACCCCTCTCTCTCCATTGAATTTTCGTGAACTTTAATATTCTGTTTTTTAGATTAAAAACTCTGTTTTGCAATTTACTCTGTTTTATTACTGCTTTACTCTTGCTCTGTTTTTACGCTCTGGTTTTAGGTTATTT
>JAKUCM010005616.1:0-19294 GCA_023374145.1 Lepidium sativum
AAAATACAAACAATTAGTTGACCTAGTCAATTTTCTACTCAATTAAGTCAACATTAGCAGAGATTAGACTCCGTTTAACTCCCTTTTTGCTTGTTAATGTGTCTTTAATGATTTGGACTGCTCGTAGGTGTGCTATTTCACAAAGGTTGAGGAGTAGGTTCACTAAAAGTGTGCATAAACAGATAGAATGTTTTATACAAAAGTCTAGGGAGTCTGTTAGATTCAAGTCCACGGGTGATATATATGAGGTTGAGATTCATGGTTGTTTTAGCCCTGCGATTTTGGGTACTATAGGTCAAGTCGGTTAATTCGGGTAACATATATTTATGGTTTTGTAGACTTCATCCGAATATAACCGAAATGTAGTATAAAAAGGGTTAGGTAACGGGTATTTCGGAAAAAAAGTTGATTTCAAACCAACCGTTTCACATATTTTGTAGACCAAAAATTTACCTAAATAAGCCAAAATGAACATTTTAACAACAATTAAGATTGCAGTTTCTAACAAAAAATAATTTTATAGAATAACATAAAACATTCATGTTCAAGTCATAACATAAGAAGTTCACGACAAATGCGTTCAAACCTAGAAAGAGTGAAAGAAAGATAGTTTTTGCGGTTTGAGTCTCTAACTCCACCTGCAATCACAGTCAATTAAACTTCTAATTTATCAGCCAAGAATAATTAAAATCAGTCACAATAAATTTAGATGACATTAACAAATTCAATCGTAATGCAAATGGTTCTTAACTTCTAATTCGATCAAATGATTATAATAGAATCAAATGTCAAATAATTCTAATTCTATCAAATATCTAAATAGTTCTAATTCTATCAAATATTCAAATAGTTTTAGTTCTATCATAATTTAATTCAAAACAATTCTAAAAACGAACAGTACAGTAAAAAAAACAGAGACCATCTCTAAAAACTTACAGTTCTAGTTTTCTAAAGTGAGTAAATAAGTGAAAAGAAGCAGAAGAACAAGAAGAAGTCTTAAGTTTAGAAAGTTATAACTTTAGTCTTTTACTTAATAAATTTTGGTTAACAGTTTGTTTATGTTAACCGAACCGATCCTAACTATTATCTGTAATCCAATACAAATTACTCGATTTTTAATGTGCAATATCTAAACCGATTTTTCTAAATCTCGGTTCAGACAAATTGGTTCACGTATCATAAATTGAGTAGCAATAGCCGAAACGACACATTAACAAGAAATAAATGGAGCCTAATCTCTGTTAATGTTGTCTTAATTGAGTAGCAAATTGGCTAAATTAACTAATTGTTTGTGTTTTTTTTGGCAATCCGAAAAATTCATTTTTTAATCGGAAAAGTACAAAAGTTAAAGCCGAGGACAGGTGACCCAATTGTGTAGAGAGAGAACAAATTCTCAAAGCATCAGGGATCGAACCCTTTACCTACAGTAGTAGGAGCGGGATTTAAAAGCCAATTGGCTAGTTGACGAAAAAATAAAATACGAAAGTTAAATTTTAAAGTTATGTTTTTCGCTATTATAAAGCACTTTTTTTTTGTCAACATTGGGCCACAAATGGCCGGCCCATTAGCCAACTTCTTGCAAATGCAAGCGGGGGAACTCGATCCCAGGATGTGCAAGTGCGTATGCCTCTTGTAGACTTACCACCTGCCACTAGGCTAAATGCCACCGGCATAAACCACTAATTTTGTTTACCAATATACGTTTCCGTATTTATCTATTTTCACTTAGTTATTACCAATATGTATTGGTCAAATTTTTATTTTTTTGGTAGAATGTATTCGTCCAATCTAAAATCTCCTTAATATGTATCTTAACTGAGAGAGTGGAAAATTAGGTACAATAATTAAATCTTCTTCTTATACTCTCCTCTCCTCGTCCTCGAGTACCTTTTTGGCTTGGTTTGGTGCTAAATGTTTTTCCACCATAAGCATCAATCAGATCTCGTGGTAATAATTTCTCTCGTATATGTCTCATGCTAAAACTTTAGATTAGAATGTTTTGTCTATCTGATTAATGATAATTTACATTGTTTATATAGAACACATATAGGGATAAGAAGGTAATTCTGCAAGAGACACACATAAATATCTAGTTATCGTAACACTCCCCCTCAAGATGGAGCGTGTAAATCAAGAACGCCCAGCTTGGTCCTTAAGTAATGAAACTGATCCCGCCAAACACTTTAGTGAATATATCGGCAGATTGATGGAGAGTAGAAACATAGGAAGTGACGATGTTTCCGGCCTGAACCTCGTCGCGAATAAAGTGGCAATCACCCTCAATGTATTTTGTGCATTCATGGAAGACCGGATTCGTTGTGATGTGAAGAGCAGCTTGACTATCACAGAAGAGACGCATGGGTTGATCGTGAGCAATACCAAGAAACAAAAGAACCTCTTTAACCCAAAGCAACTCTTTGGAAATCATTGCCATGGAACGGTACTCGGCTTCCGAAGAGGAGAGAGAGATCCATGATTATTTCTTAGTCTTCCAACATATAAGAGAAGCACCCAAGAAAACCATATGTCCCGTGAGGGAACGGTGAGTGACGGGACAAGTATTAAAATATGAGTCGCAGTAAGCATTGATTTGTAAGGGCGAAGATGAGGACCAAACAATACCTTGTCGTAGAGAAGACTTGAGATACCGAACCAGACGTAAAGCGGAGTCCCAGTGATCTCTGTCAACGAAGTCTGCATAAATTGGGCCAATATGTTGACAACTAACTGATTTCGGGCTTAGTGCGGGTCAAATAAATGAAGTGTTTGATAAAACGACGGTAGTGATATGGTGTAGATAAAACCAGACTCGTGGAAGAGAGTAATTTATGGTTTTGCTCCATTGATGTATCTACCGGTTTAGAGCTAGATAATCCGCACTCCTCAATGATATCGAGGCAGTATTTTTGTTGGGAAAGAAAAATACCATCGGGTCCCCGTGAGACTTCTAAGCCGAGAAAATACTTGAGGTAGCCAAGATCTTTCATTTCGAAACACCTACTAAGAAAGGCTTTGAAGGAGGTGATGACTTTGGAGTTATTACCACAAATAATCAGATCGTCAACATACACCAGAACATGTAACACTATCGACCAACGTTTGTAAGCGAACAAATAATTGTCCTTGTGAGACTTAGTAAAGCCGTAATCCAACCAGGCTGAGGAAAGTTTGGAGAACCAACAACGAGGAGATTGACGAAGACCATAGATTGACTTCTTAAGCTTACAAACGAGGTTTGGGTTATCAGAGTGAAAACCCAGTAGAGGGTTCATATAAATAACCTCATCAAGATCACCATGTAGAAAGGCATTATGAACGCCCAATTGATGGAGTTCCCAATTCTTAATAGAAGCAACGCTAAGAAGAAGACGAACGATATCCATTTTAGCAACATGAGCAAAACTATATGTAAAATCCACACCTTCTTGCTAATGATTACCAAAAGCAACAAGACGAGCTTTATGACGCTCGAGTGTACCATTAGAGTTGAACTTAAGATGATAAATCCACTTGGAACCGAGAGCCTTAACACCATGAGGTATGGGTTATGTAATCCAAGTATTGTTCAAATCAAGAGAATCTATCTCGGAATGCATAGCTGTGCGCAATTCTTCTTTCTCGAATGCATGTTTATAAGAGAGTGGCTCATCGTGTAGAGTAATGTTAGCCAGAAAGTGTTGATGAGATGTGCTAAAACGATCAATACCAACCACATCAGAGAGAGGATATAGACACTTACCTGAAGATGGTGTGGAGTTGGGAGATGAGAGAGGGATGGGTGTATCATTCGTATGTGCATGATAAGTAACATACTGATTGAGTAGCATAAAGGGTTGTTTTAGCCGATGGCGTCGGCCAAGAAGCTTAAGGACATCAACAGTAGGAGTAAGAGGCGTCACATGTTGTGTGGGCGTTGTAACCGGTGGAGATAAACTCCCCCTGTCTTGTATCGGGGAAGGAAGATCAGGAGCGAGAAATGCATCTTCACATGCGAGATGAGGAGGTCGAGGCGTACCTGAAGGTTCAAAAGCATCAGAAGTGGATGAATTCGGCAAAAAAGGAAAGATATGTTCTTTAAAAACAACGTCCCGGGAGGTAAATAAGTCACTGCTTTCAAGATCATACAATCGCCATGCCTTTTGTGTTGGTGGATAGCCTACAAAAACACACTTCTTTCCGCGGGCTTGAAATTTATCGTGAGAAGAGGAGTGTCGTTTGGCGTACGCCAGAAAATCAAACACGCGAAGGTGTATAGACAATTGTCGAGATGAGTGAGGCATCTCGTAAGGTGTTCGATTGTTGAGCACTGGAGTTGGTGTTCTATTGATCAGATAAGACGCGGTAAGGATGCTTTCTCTCCAAAATCTGAGAGGTAGATTTGCTTGAAGCAGAATCGATCTCGCCATATTCAAAATGTGATGATGCTTGTGTTCAACTCTTCCATTTTCTTGAGGAGTATATACACAAGATGTTTGATGTAGGATTCCAGTATCTTTAAGGAATTGGCACAAGACGAGAAACTCGCTGTCATTGTCACTTCTCAAGATCTTTATTGTTTTGTAATTGAAGAGAAACCATTGTGATGAACTCTTTCAAAACTTTCGCGACCTCACTCTTGGCAAGAAGAAAGTGAGTCCAATCCGCGCGGGAATAGTAATCGACTATAGTAAGGAAATAGTAAGCACCACAAGAAGACGCAGTCATGTATGGACCCCAAACGTCACAATGGATCGAAGAGAAACAATCTTCAGCTTTATTAAGAATTTCAGAAAAACAGCTCGCGTTTATTTAGCTTGGAAACAAACATCACAAAAATCCTCAAAATCAGTACATCGTTTATCAAAATCCTCTAGAGTAAATAGAAATGAAGACAACACTTTCTTAGATGGGTGTCCCAAACGCCAATGCCATAAAACCATAGGAGAAACTCGCCCAATTTGAGTTGCATTGGCAGACACACATCCTCAAAAATGATAGACCCCTCCTTTGTCTTCACCTGCTCCACTCACCATCTTCAAAGTAAGGTCATGTATAATACAAAGAGATCAAGGTGTAAGAAATATCAGGAACATATAGAACACGAGAGAGTATTAGGTTGTTGCCAAGATCCATAGTTCCTTCTTTAATTGCATAAGTGTGCTTCCGATTTGGTAACACAATGACACTTTGGGGTATAATAAGAAGTCAACACACTTAGGCTTACTAGACAGCTTCACGGTGGAGGTGGTGTCAGTTTTCAAGAGATTGACGATGGCAGATCAAGTTTCTTTGCTCACGCCAAAGATGTTATGAGTATCATTTTCGGATACAGACAGAGCAATGTTTGCCCGAGAAGCAGAACATCCTATCCCACGACCACGCGAGTTGTTTCTGCCTCATCCGCGTGAGGAATCATTGCGTGTTGCTCGTGTATCGCCATGCTTCTTGATCCACCATTTAGGTAAGCCGTGAAGTTGGAAGCACATATCAAAGGTGTAATTTGTTCTTCCACAGTGAGTACACGAGTCATAATTGATTGCATTGATACTTGATTTTACGTTAAAGCTAACCACATTGGTATAGTCCTCTTTGCTCCGAGCAACAGTTTGATGACGTTCTTCGGAGATGATTTCAGAATAAATATGATCCAATGAAATGTCTTGATCTCGGTTGAGGCGAGTCAGCAACGTGGTACGTGTGGTTCCATAGATGGTAGCATCTGCTCCCATAAGAAATTGATGGATTCGCTCATGTTCTCGTCGGTTCATTTGTTTGGTTCGTTGAGGGCAATTGGCATTCAAGCAGCAGCAGTCAAAAAGAGGTTTGAATTCGTCCAATTCATCCCACATTAGTTTGAGCTTGCCCAAATAATCCGCAATATCTTGGCCATCTTGCGTACATTCGACGAGAAAAACCTGAATCTGATGTACCCGAGATGCCTTGCCGATAGAGTATCATAGTTTAAGAATTTCCCATAACAGCTTGGCAGTATCAACAAAAGAGATAGCCTTTTGTACCTTCGGATCTAAGCTTGCGTAGATTCAACCAACAAGCATCGAATTGGTTTGTAGCCAACGAGGAAGATCAGGGTGATCCGCGGCGGGTTTGGGAAGAGTGTCGTCGATGAACCCCAATTTGTTCTTTGCATGGAGATTATTCCGCGCAATTTTGGACCACTTCTCATAGTTTTATCCCAAGAGAAGGATGGGAGTGAGGATGTGATGAGGATGATCTGAAGAAGATAGGTAATACGGCGAGGAAGAGGGCACTTGAGACTCGATCCGGGCGGTAGATGTAGGGGATCCAGCAGCCATGATAGGAAGAACGTAGAAGACTGTATGGGATACGATGAAGAAACGGTAGAAAAGATTTAGGTTTTGCGAAATCTTCAAAGAGAAGAAAGCCGCTAGGGTTTGTAAAGGGAGACATTTTAGGTTTTAGGTCTTAGATGGCTTTGATACCATGGTAAAACTTTAGATTATAATCTTCTATCTATCTGATTAATGATGGTTTACATTGTTTATATAGACACTATAAGAAAACTCTCTAATAGTGACTGAAATTAGTGACTGATTTTCAGTCACAAAAGTTGACACTGTTTTGCTACAAATTTGTAACTGAAATGAGACTGAACAAACTTAGTCTCAAATTAGTCGCAAAAGTGATACTAAAAATATTAGTCACAATGTAGTCGCAGAAAGAAGACTAATTTGAAACTGATCTGCAACTGCTTGATATAGTCTAAATTTAGTCGCATTTTTGCGACTAAATTGAGACTAATACGTTAGTCTTAAAAGGCAGTCGCAATTCAGTCTCAATGTATTAGGTATACACGTTTTTTTTGTTCTGTACCTACCTTTGTAACTAAAACTATGAGACTGGTTAATCAGTCTCTGTTTAGTAGAAAATATTTTCTATATATACCCACGACTATATATTTTCTTTTTGAGACTGAATAGAGACTGTTTTTGCAGTCTCTGTATTTAGATAATATCTGAGAAACTCTTCTTCCTCGCAACAACACAAAACAATTCATCTTTTTTTCTTTCGATTTCTTCGATTTCTAACCTCGAAATCACAGGTTTTAACACAAAAACTAAGCCCAAATCATGTCTACTTCGGGTAGATCTAGATTAGGTAGAGGAGGTGGAAGATCCGGGAGAAATCTTCAACAACCTTCTCACCGTTCTACACCTCCGGCGACTGCTTCCTCATCGGCGGCGAGGCTACCGGTGGTTCGGCCACAAACCGGTGGTTCTGGGCCATCCTATTTGTCAGATTCATCGCCAAACGAAAACCCACCTCTTCATCCCATGGATGAAGCTTTTTCTTCACATCAAGACAATCAACCATTTCAATTCACGCTTGAAGATCTTCTCCATGATGAACAAAGAGCCATTACACTTCCAAAGTTGGATCCTTTTCCAACCGAAAATACAATTTTGTGAGAATATATATTTTTCCGGATTTTAGTGTACTATTTGCTTAGATTAAGTGGTAGATTAGGATGATGGAATTTAGAAATGGTAGATTAGGATTTTTAGTTGGTAAATATGATTTTTATAGAATTTTTATGAATTTTATGGAATATATATTTATTTTTTGTTGTTGAATACTATTTGATAAATATGAATGTCATTATTTTTTAGAATATTTAGATGCTAAATATGATATTTTTTTAATTTTAAGAATTTTATGGAATATATATGAATCTTTAGTCAATATATATTATTTCATAAATATGAAATTTTGTATTTTTATGAATATTTAGTTGATAGATATGGTTTTTTGGAATTTTTATGAATTTTATGGTATATATATACATATGAATTTTTAGTTGATAAATATGATTTTTATAGAATTATTATGAATTTTATGGAATATATATGAATTTATAGTGATATATATTATTTGGTAAATATAGAATTTTGGATTTTTATGATTTTTTTGTTGATATATTAATTGGAATTGTTATGAATAAGTTTAGAAATATTATTTGAATTGTGATTTGGAATTGTTTGGAATTTTTATTTCGAATCGTATGTTTTCAGGTTTGATCAAGACGAATTCAGTAAAATTTCCAAATCAGTATCGAATATTATCAGGAACGGATACAATGACATTTATTTGAGTTGGACCAATACTCCTCCTGCTGTGCGAGATCAGTTTTTCATTAAATTCGCGGTAAACTTTTATTTATTTATTTATCTTTAATTTAATTATAATTTTAATTTACTAACACATAATTTTGGTTTTAAAATTTTTGTTTAGCAAATTTTTTACTGGAATCCGTCTATTACTGAGACCGTTCGATTCAAGTTTGCTAAAGTCGGTATCAACAGGATGAAGGGAATTACGACTCAGATTAAAACTAAGGGGAAATGTCCAAAGTGGATGAATGGGGATGTCTACGTGAAGCTTTGTACACATTGGGCTACTGAGGAGGCGCAAGCGAAGAGCCAGAAAACCCGAGATGCTCGTTGTTCTGATCGTGACGGGTGTGGACCTTATAAACATGTCTCGGGACCAAAGAGTTATTATCGCGTTCAGTGTGAACTTGTAATTATTTTTTACTATATATATATGTATATTTTTTTAATAATTAATATAGTATATTTTTTCTAAGGAGAGAGAATATAAATGACCAACCTCAATCAGTGAAGTCTTCAAGAAGACGCATACAGACGAGAAGACTCAAACCTTCGTAGACGAGAAAGCGAAGAAAATTATTGAGACGTATGAGGATAAGAAACGCGAGTTCATCCAATCTCAGAAGGACAGTAACACCGACCTCTCGGATACTGCTTCTCAAACGATCGAGCTCACTTCGGAGCAGGAAGACGAGATTTTCCTTCAGGTATGTTGAGGTTTTATTAATTACATATTCTTATAATTTATATTTAATTTTAACCATTATTTTGTTTTTCAGTCTACTTTGCCGGACCGTAGACGTTCCGTCTACGGTCTCGGAAATCTTGGCAGGAGATATGGCCACGGTAAGAAGAACAAACGAATCGCCGACTCGGCTGTCACAGACACAATTTCAAGCATGCAGCAGGCGATGGCATCTTACAAGGAACATGTGCAGCAAGAGATGACGAGCTATAGGGAAAACATGGTATTTCTAAGACATCAGAACCAGGAGATCTTACAATTACTTGAGACAGCTATCCCTTCGTTCCCGACTCACCTTACTACGATGACTCCTCCTCCTTTCCACGACATGATGGTTCAGGGTCTTCTTCTATGTCCTCACCAAGCGATCACATTCCCGACCAACTATGATTTTTTTTTGGTTTTAGTATCGTTTGAACATTATATATTTTTGTAGTACTTAATTCTGTATAATTTAGTTTCAGTTTAATTTTATATTTGTTTCCAAAAATTAAATTTTATTTAACATTTAATATTTAAATAATAATCTTATTTCAAACCATAAAAAAAAACTTGATACTGATTAGCGACTGCTCTGAGACTGAATGTTTGAGAATAATTTGCGACTAAAACGTTGAGACTGATTAGCGACTGAATGCTTGAGTCTAATTAGTGACTGTTTTTTTTATACTGATTAGTGACGACGCTGTTGAGACTAATTAGCGACTGATATATTAAGACTAAATAGCGACTGTTTTTGTTTGAGACTTATCTGCGACAGAATATTTGAGACTAAATAGCGACTGCGTGTTTGAGACTAATTTGCCACTTACATCTTGAGACTGTTTAGCGACTGATTATTGAGACTAATCTGCGACTGTGACTCTGCAACTGAGAGATTAGTCTCAAAACAGTAGCAAAATATACTAATAGTGTCAGTCCCCAATTAGTCGCAATTTTGCGACTGTAGATGCGAGTCTTGAAACAGTCGCATTTTTGGTACTGAATAGCGACTAAATATTTTAGCGACTGATTGTATCAGTTGCTATTCAGTCTCCATTCTCGGTTTTGAGACTGATTTGAGATTGATTGTGCAGTCTCAAACAGCGAGTTTTCTTGTAGTGAGAACACATATAGGGATAAGAAGGTAATCCTACAAGATACACATAAACATCTAGCCATCGTAACATCTCACAGAGAGAAAATCACCTCTAGTGAGCAGTGAAAGCCTTTTCCAGCGCTCTTCAAGAGACCTCAAAAAGTCCTGCATAAATTTTCTCCCCAAGTCTGGAAAATATCTCTAACGTCATTCTTTATTTCACCATCAAATTTAAACCCGTTGCTCTGCTTGACTTTCTTCAAGACATGTCTAAATACTTTCAGGCCCACTTTCTTCCGATTTCTCTCCCTGGCATTTCTCAGCTCTAATTTCCTAACTTCATTCTGCCTCTTATACTTTTTCATTGCCCTGACCAGCTTTCTCAGAAAAGGTGATCGCAAAATTGAAGGAGGAACAGCCTGAAGATACATTCCTCGAAAGTAGATCAAACACTTATGGCTCAATGTAGATCCGGAAAACAACAAGCAATCTCTATTGAATGTATTTCTCACAATAGTTTTTTTAACAGTTCATACAAGATTTTAATTGGAAACAGTGATATGGTGGGAAGTATGGAAGGTAATTCATAAAAAAATTTCTTTCACATTCTTTAATGTTATATGTTTTATGTTGTTGTAGAAATTATATTAATTTGTTATAATATATTACGGGGAACCTGATCATAAGCATCACGTGAGGTTTAAGGGTTTAGTTTGGAACTAATAAATTTATATGTGATGTATGTGGTAGTATAAAGCCTAATATATGTGTCTTGCAAGCCAAAAACAATGGACTATATGTGCTTCCACATCTCTATCTGGAAATCTTAATTTCATGTCTAATTGAGATTAATAGATTTTAATTCAACCATGTATTATGCTTTTAGTAGCATAATATTGTTTACGGATATCAATCTCATATATGTTATATAATGAAAAACTTAGTAAAAATAAAGTCCTTTCAAATAATTAGAATTTTTTTGTTAATACCTAAGAATTAGATTTTATTATCTATGGGGAAGTGCAGTGGTTGAGTTTTGCTACCTTTCCTACAAAAATTTGATTTGAGTGAGTTGTATTTGTTATATGTAATATTGTTAAAGATAAAAAGAAAAATGTTTAGTTATGCGTCAGATCTTGTTAAAAAAAATCTGAACAACAAAAACACTTGTTTCTTTCTCCATTTTTTATTTCAAATTTCACATTGTTAAGGGAAATAATTGTTGACTTTGAATGTCTTAAACAAATAAAGTTGTTTGATTTCTTGTATAAATCGAGATTCATTTTATAAACTTGGATTGTTTGAAAGATTTGGATTAGTATTTTTCGTTTTTCCAACTAAAGTCTTAAACAAATTAAGATTCTTAAAACAAATTAAGTTTGTTTCCATCTTTTTAATGGCAAACGTAGAAAAGGTCAAATGATAAGAAATTATAAAATATATTAAAATAGAAAAAAAGTTAATGAAAGTACATAAACATATCTAGCATTTCTTTATGAATATGTAAATTATATATATGTTTATGTCTGAAATTTATGCAAAGAAAAAAAAAACAATGATGGTGGGAAAATTTATTATATGTTTCATTGTCTTCATCATGTCAAATCCATACAATAGAGTCTATTCTCTTTATATATGTTGTCTAGATAACCTAATTGATCATTATAGCATCTAGATCAGATCTTATACAAGAGCAATGCATTTGAATCATGTCCAACAAATGCATTTGCATTAAGGTTTGACCCTTCTCCAGCATTTGCATTAAGGTTTGACCCTTCTCCATTACATGCGGAAAGTTAAACAGAATTTTGGAGAATAGAATGAGGTTTGAGCTATTGATTAATGGACCTTGTTGATTCAACTAGTAACAAAAAAAAAGTTCATCGTATATATTTGCTAATATTTTTTTTGATAATTTAATTCAGGGACCTAATTATGTGCATCACGTGAGTTTTGATGCTTTGGTTGGAACAAAAAAGTTCACAGATAATGAATGTGGAAGTATGAAATCTAACACAAGTTTCTGGTAAGCTAAAGATGATGGCACTACAAGAAAACTAAGTGGAAATTGACGGTAACTCTAACAATAAATAAGTAGTATTTCTGCTAGATATATTTTTATAAATAAGTAGACTAAGTGGGAATCGCGCTTGCAGAACCCTTACCCCATCTACGATTAAACATTTGCATATATATATATATATATATATTGCAACCAATTTCCCTGAAATAGGGGAACTCGACGATCACATAGACACGATTCTGATGCCACCCTGAGTCTACCTCGTGTGCGGAAGACACAGCCACAACCATATGTCCATAGCCACCTCATCATTTAACGATTGAGGAGATATTGACGAGTCCGGGTCATGACCATCTTAAATTCTTGATCCTAGTTTGGAACTGGATACACATGGTAACTACTATACTTAACTTATTCTATTCAAGTTTTTTTTATAAATAATAATTATTAAACAATCTCAATTTTAAATTTTGCGTCGAGGGCCAACAACAACTGATAATACAACAACAACTCCCTTTTGCATATCCAACCTTCGGCAAGTTTCTGCTAGGCTTCAAGTAGCAGTTCTTCAAATCTTTAGCGGTAAACAACCATTTTCTTACTATAAGTACACATTTTTTAATTATTAATTATTTATAATAACTTTTATAGTTGACAGCAACATTTTAACTGGGCTGTCCAACAGACACCTTAAGTTTGAAAGAATCTCGAGGAGCAGTGAAGTCTTTCCTACAACAACCACGTATATGGGTGGAAGATGGTGCGGGAGAAAGATCCAACGACAAAACCCTATGGTAGCCCGACGGATTGTTCCCAGAGTTTGTTGAGTATTGGAGCCACCCGAACACGAAGAAGGTTTCTGAGTGGAACAAGAACTGCATAGGTGGTAAGAGCGTGGCACTGAAGGCGCTGGAGACACACAACGTGTTGAGCGAGATATGGAAATTTTTTATTTTAAAATACGTTTTTGGTTTTGTAGACTATTAAAAATGGGTGTGTAACAGATTGACTAAGCCTAATGAAAGGTTGTTTAACCTCCAAGAAGTCTCGAGGGATCGAGGACCCAAAGGTGTTGGAACTGATCAAGTAGAGGACAAAGGAGCTACAAACTCAACTCACTCAGGATGGAGACAAGGCCTTTTGTCCCGCTCTCACGGGATGACATGAAATGCATCCTCATTGAGGTATTTATTCATTTAATCCAAATATTTACAATCTTAGATTATGTAAAGTTATATTGATAACCATCTAAGTATTATATTTATTTTCTAGGAAACTTCTTGCCACAAGGGATGACGATTTGGACTCAGCAACCTTGTCACCGCAGATGGGTTGCTAGCAGGCATTGACCTGAGTCAGACATTGGGTCTCAGTTAATAAGAGTGACAAGAGCTGGTGGACCTTTGGGCGAACCATATGACCATGAAAGACACCTTTCATAATACCCATGACACTCCCCGCAAGACTCAGGAAAGGCAAGCGAGGACTAAAGCTCAGATTGCCTAGCTCATGAGGAAGTTCAACACTTCTCGGTATTTGCCAGAAGATAGCGAGATCCAGAACCTTGACCCTTAGTTCTAGACCAAACAATATTTTTTATTCAAACATATTTATTAAAAACAAAAATATTTAATATATAAAATATATTTTCAAAATTATTAAAAATAAATTTAAATAAAATTAATACTTTAAAAATATATATATATTTATGTAACCGACGGGATGCGAAAACGTCTAATTTAGGGTCACTGACCGATTAAAGCCAGTAAACTTTAACCGACGATAATCAAGAGACATAAGTCAACGGCCATTGACGGTACTATTCTGACAGAAACCGACGGGCTTTAACCGACGGTGACCGAGAAACATAACCGATAATTATCAATAGCGTAACTCTGATGGATGCCGACATGTGTTTTATTGGCTTGCTTTCGTTAGTTTCCATGAATTCTGTTCAACGATTTTTGACGGAAACTAGAGTTCCGACGACATTTTGATAACCTTTTTCTGTTGGTTTTGTTGGAAACACAATTAATCTGACGATTTTTAAAAAGATTTGTCGTAGGAATCAACTGTATTTTGTTATAGTGTGGGATTTATGTGCTTCAACATCCATCGGGAGTTCTTAAGTTAATACATAAATGAGATACATAAATTTTAAATTCACTAATATATTAGTTTAGTTTTTTATTGTTAAAATTATAGATCAGTAATATTATTTACCAATATACGTTTCCTTAATTATCTATTTTATTTAAATATTAAAATGTGTACTGGTCAAATTTTCTTTTTTTTTGGTAGAATATATTGGTCCAATCTTAAGTATCCTTGATTTTTATTTTTTTTGTTGAAATTTTAAATTTAATATACAAGTAGTATATGATAAATTCATAAGAAAACTGTGTTGGAGCAAATTAGACTCTAAGCTTAGTTAGCCGTTGGATTCAATAGGTTATTTTTAGCCTTTGGATTAATTAAATTTGTTTATGTTTTAGCTGCTAGTAGAGGAGACTGAAGTTTACAGATCCACTTTTCTATCATGTTTTCATGTTGCTTAGATTTCGCTTTCTCTGTTTTGTAAAGCTATTATAAAGCCATGTTTCTCTTAATCAATGAAGTAGTTTTCAGCATATTAACACAAAGAGCTTTACATTCTACAGATTGGTATCAGAGCTCCGTTAATTTGGGGAAACTGAGAAAGAAGATGCTGCGATCTCAAACCTTAGAGCGACAATGGGAGATGAGAAGATGATATTGGAGCAATTTGATGGGCATTGGGACCATTGGAGCGAAGTTATGGAGAACTTCTTCTGATCCAAGGGTTTGTGGAGTCTGATTGAGACTGGGATCGAGGAACCGTCTTACTCAATGGCGCTCACGGATGTGCAGACGCAACAACGAGAGGAAGCAAAGAGGAGCGATCACAAGGTAAAGCATTATCTCTATCAATCGATTAATCGAGAGACTTTCAAACAGATTTTGGATAGGAGAACATCCAAAATCGTTTGGGAATCTATGAAAAGGAAATTTGGGAGAAATGATCGATTGAAGACGTTTCTATTACAGAAGCTAAGGAGAGATATTGAGGTATTAGAAATGAAGGAATCGGAATGTGTGAATGAGTACTTCACCAGAGTGCTAGCGGTTACCAACCAAATGAGAAGCAATGGGGAAATCATGCACAACTGAAAAGTGGTGGAGAAAATCCTTAGGACCCTCAGTGAGAAATTCATGTACGTGGTGGTGTCTATAGAAGAATCCAAAGAGATTGAACACATCTCACTCGATGAACTGCAAAGCTCGCTAACGGTTCATGAACAAAAGTTTAAGAAAATTGACAAGGTCGATGATCAAGTACTGGAAGTAACTCACAGTGGAGGAATGGGTTCACAGCGTGGCAGAGGAATGAACTCAAGGGGAAGAGGCTCAAATGGTAGGGGCAGATGAAGAGGACGTGGCAGAGACAAGAGCACAGTAGAGTGCTTTAAGTGCCATCGACTTGGACATTTCCAGAACAAATTTCCAATGTGGGAGGCGGAAGCAAACTATGCTGATTTTGGTGAAGGAGAAGAGATGTTACTGATGGCTTATGTTGAAGAAGAAGGAGAAGAGCTCAACATGAGCTCCGAGATAACAGAAGATAAAACTTTGTTGACATTTTCTAGGAAGAATGAGAGTGCAAGAAAGAGAGCCTGGTTTCTCGATTCTGGCTGCTCAAACCATATGAGTGGAGATCGAGATCTGTTTTCCATGATGAATGAGGATTTTAGAAACACTGTCAAGTTGGGAAACGATAAGAATATGGAAGTAGTTGGCAAAGGGAACGTGAAAATTGTGTTGAATAATGTAGTTTACAGTATCTGTGATGTATACTACATTCTGAAACTCAAAAAAAACCTACCGAGTCTCGGACAACTTCAGGAGAAGCAATCATGATTCAAAGAGGGATATGCAAAATCTTCCATGAGGAGAAATAGTTGATTGCAGTGAGCAAAATGAGCTCCAACAGAATGTTCATGCTACTAAATCAAGCTAGAGAATCAAGTCAACGCTGTCTGCAAACAACCTCAGAAGACACACCAAAGTTATGGCATGAACTATATGAACACCTCAGCTACAGTGGGATAAAGACACTGCAGAGCAAGGAGATGGTGATAGGTCTGCCAAACTTTGTTGTGCAGAGGTTCACGTGTTCAGCCTGTTTGGTGGGGAAATTAGCCAGGAAACCTATACCCAAGAAGAGCTTGTGGAGAGTCAAGAAAGTTCTTGAGATGGTGCACTCGGACATATGTGGACCTGTCAGCCCCACGACCACGAGTTGAGTAAGGTATGTGATGTGCTTTATAGATGATCATAGCAGAAAAGCCTGGACATTTTTTCTGAAGGAGAAGTCAGAAGCGTTCAATTTTTTCAAGATATTTAAGAAAAAGGTGGAAATTGAGACATGATGGATGAAAACAAATTAAGTGCCTAAGAACTGATCGAGGTGGGGAGTACACATCGACTGAGTTCAGTGCCTTCTCCAAAGACATGAGATTCGAAGACAACTAACCATGACATACACACCACAACAGAACGGAGTAACAGAAAGAAAAAACCACACAGTCATGAATATAATGATATCAATGATGTCAATCAAAAAGGTTCCAAAAGTTTTCTGGGCAGAGGCGGAAAGGTGGACCTTCTACATCTTAAACAGATGCCCTACTCTTGCGGTGAAGGATGTTACACCACAAGAAGAATGTACCGGAGTTAAGCCAAATGTGGAACATCTAAGGGTATGGGGAAGCTTGGCACATGCACATATACCGTATGAAAGGCGAGGAAAGTTGGATGACAAAAGCAGTGTCTGTATTATGCTCGGATCCTCAGAAGAATCAAAAGGTTATAGGCTCTACAATCCAATAACCAAGAAGATAATAGTGAGGAGAAACGTAGTATTTGAAGAAACAAAGGGATGAAGTTGGGATGAAGATCAAGAATGTGCCAATTGCTCCCACGTTCACATGTTTCTTGAGCACCATAATGATCAATTTACTCCAACATTTCACTGTCTGACATGTGTGTTGGAGGAGGAACACGCACTATCTTGTTTTTCTTGAACATTTTCTTGTTCTTTCTGTATGGATGATTCATGGAGAGAAACTGACGATGACAATCGAACCAACATGATTTCTTACCATGCTTTAGTTGAAATGCATCAGACCAGCCCATACAATATGGACAAGATAACCTTCCATGTGTCGTCCATACAGATAACATTCCTTACGCCGGGAAGTCACTTATTGTCCACAATAAAACTGCGTGCATATTGAAATTCTTTTGCTGCGAGTAATCGAATGCGCAAATACCCCTTTATCATAACTGTTTCAGCTCGTGAATCAACTGTTGGAGAAACACATCGAGGGAACACTTAGGATGACTAGGACATGACAATAGAATAATAATAAACAATAATTCGCTTCGGATGCACATATCTGGTGGAAGATTATATGACGTCAATTTGACAGGCCATAGAGAATATTGTATACCAGATAAACTATTAGACTATATCAAAGAGACTAGAGGGTTGAGGCCGAAGAGGTCGAAGACCGCAAGGTCAAAAGTAGAATCACAAAAGAGTCAAGGCCGAAGGCCACCCAAAGGAACCCCATGAAGGTGAAAACTAGCCACCAAGGACCCACAAAGGTAACCAAATCGTCAAGGGATCAAGAAAATGTCATAAAATGAGATTCTCGAAAAGTCAACGTTTTGGACCAGAAAGTCAACGGTTGGTGGTCATGGACCGCAGAAAGGCCATCGGGTCGAGAGGCACGTACCGCGGGAAGGTTTTCATGTACCGCAGTACGTGGTCAACGCGGGACGGGAAAGTCAACAGATAGGACGTGTACCGCGGGTAAGGAGATGTCCGAGATAGGTGTACCGTGGGTCGAGTCCTCATCCACAGCGGGAAGGATTCAGCACGTGCCGCGGGTCGAGAGAAACTCGTACCGCAGTCGAGATCAGTACTTACTGCTGGTCGAGGCAGGACGTACTGATGGCCGAGGATCTGCGTACCGCGGTACGGTCAACAACCGAGTGAAAAAGTCAACCTTTTATGAAATCTTCCAAATGTTGACTTTAATGAAATGGGATGTTATGGAAGGTTGTTAGGACTTATATGGAGCGTTACTAGACCCAAGAAGACCGTTGGAAGCTTAAGGAGACATGTGACTCTCCTTTATGCTAAGTTCAAGAAATATGAGATGTCACTTTCAAACTTGGGAACTTCACTTACTCTCTCTTCACCAACAGCCAGAAAGATTTGAATTTAGAATTTTCCTTGTGCTTGAGCAAGCTTATTGTAATTCTATAAATAGAGCTTGTATCTCCCATTTGTAACCAATTCACTTAATACAAAAAGAAGTGTTTTAAAATTTATCTCTTCATTTAAGTTTAAGCAAGTAGTTTAAGATGTAGATTCTAGGGTTTTTAGCTCGTGTAGAGGCTTCCCAATGGCAGAACTCTACCCAAACACTTCTAGATCTCCAGCAAACTCTTCTTATGCTTTCTTCATGTTTATGCAAACCTAGATCCATTCAGTTCATGATAAGGCCGAGCTATCCCATAATAGTCTCGGATTTACTAAGGCATTTATGTGTGGATTCAACCACAAGTTGGTGTTTCCACACTCTTGATATCGAGTCCATCTTTTGTGGGTTAAGTGGTTACATTCACCAAGTGAAGTCTCCACGGTTTATCTTGATCATAGTCTCATAAAAACCAACATAAACCAAATAGGCTAAATCCATCAGTGCATAAACCTAGATAAATATTCCTAGACTATTTAGCGAAGTCAGAAAGTATCGTTTGGAAATGTTTACAACCCTTTGCATCTAACTGATGTGTAACCTCCCCATTATTTACTTTATGTTCGGCATGCCATCTCATTGCAGAAGATGTCCTCTCAGATTGATATAATTATTTCAATCTATCAGTGATTGGCAAATACCACATATGTTTGTAAGGGACATGCGTCCTTCCCTTTGTTGTTTGGTATCTTGGCTTCCCACAAAAACGACATTCCTACAACTTATAATCCTTTTTCCAGAAAATCATGCAATTGTCACTGCAAACATCAATCATTTGTATGGTAATTCTAGACCCGCAACTACCTTCTGTATTTCCTAATAACTCTCATGAGAATTATTATCTTCTAGCAAATACTCTTTATGCACATATGAAAATTGTTTCATACTTCTCTCACATATGTTTTCTTCACTTTTAATAGACGTCAACCTAGATGCTAATGAAATTTTAGATAAACCATCTCTATCTCT
>JAKUCM010005617.1:0-47896 GCA_023374145.1 Lepidium sativum
ATAGTGGTTGCTCAAGACATATGACAGGAGAAAAAGGTTCTCTACAAGATCTTGAGATGGTCACAGCTGGAAAGGTGACATCTGGTGATGGTGCTCAAGGAAAAATTTGTGGCAAAGGGACTACGGGAAGTTCAACAGAACCTAAACTTCGAAATGTTTTCCTTGTTGATGGACTAAAAGCAAATCTAAGTAGCATCATCCAGCTGTGTGATACAAGACTTGATGTTACTTTTACAAGAACTGAATGTCGAGCTGTTGATGAGAAAGGAGATTTCATTTAGAGGGGATTCACACAGGAAATGATTGCTACATGTGGGTTCCTGGTTCATATTGCATTGTTGCAAAATCAGAAAGTGAAGCTCAGATTTGGCATCAACGTCTAGGTCACCTGAATTTTAGGACTATGACATAGTTATCTAACAAAGAGATTTTCAGAGGGTTGCCAAAGCTTGAAACAGATCAGCAGTTTGTATGTGGTCCTTGTACCATGGGAAAACAGGTCAAAACTCAACACAAGTCTGTTCCGGATGTTAGGTCCAAAAGTCTGTTGGAACTTTTCAATAGAAACCCATTTGTCCATCATCAGACGTTTATTTTCGTCTTGTGTTTTAACCCAAGATGTCACCAACATGCTCATCTTATCTTCTGTAGTCATATCAAAATCGTCATCAGACTCTGAATCATTTGTATCAGTTCCTTGGTGTTCAGCAGAAATCTCATTCTCACCACCCTTTTGACCTTCAGGAATAAGGTCTGCGTTTTCTACTTCTTCCTTGTTGTCTTCCATTTGCACAATGCAAAAATGAGCTACAAAGTGGTTCAGAATGTTATCATCCTCGTCAATGTCACTATCAGTATCACTCAGAGTTGTGATTGCTGATTTTCCACTTAATTTGGACATACATTCATTCTTGGTATGTCCATATGCCTTACACTCATAACATTGTATAGACATCTTCCTCTTGGCTGATGGACATGCAGATTTAAAGTGTTTATAACATTGACATTCAGGACAATGTTTGTCAGCTCTGTAGTTGTCTCTATCAGCTGTTGGCTTAGCAGACGCCTGATATTCCTTCTTTTTCTCTCTTTCAACTTTCCGAAGGAACTTTTTCATAAATAATCCAACTTGCTCTTCGAGATTTTCAACTAACTCCCTGTTGTGAGCTATTTTTTCAGATACAAGAGCAATACTCTTTCTTTTAGTGGTCTCTTCCTTTGCTGTGATCTGAAGCTCATATACTTACATCATACCAACAACCTGATCATATCTCATTGTGTCAGAGTTCTGAAACACATCTAGAGCTGATCGATGACCATAAAACTTAGTTGGAAGACATCTTAAGAAATTTTTAACCAACTTCTTGTCTTTGTACGTTTTGCCCGAGATCAGTGCTTCGTGTGCTAGAGCTGGCAGCTTACTGCTAAATTCTTCAACCGTCTCATCTTCACCCATTGTCAGATTCTCGAATCGTGAGGCCAAGATGTCAATCCGAGTTCTTTTCACACTGCTAGTACCCTCAAAGCCTACTTCAAGAATATCTTATGCCTCTTTTGCATTTTTACAGTCTTGTACTCTTTTAAACTGATTGTTGTGCAGAGAGTTGAAAATGGCTGACAAAGCTTTGGAATTCCATTTAACATATGATTTCTCCCAGCAGTCCACTATTTTCTGGGCTTTGGGACAGTAGCACCATTTGCATCTTTGACAACAGGATGTTCCTAACCTTCTTCAAACGCAAGCCACACATTAGAATCAATACCCTGTATATGTTGAGCCATCTGGACTTTCCAGTATCCATAATTGTCTGGATCCAACTTAAGTGTTTTTGCAACGACAACTAACTGTTGCTGTGAATTCTCCATCTCGCCCTCAGGATCTAACACCTGCAAACAGTAACAAACTTTATGTGGCGACCCGCTCTGATACCAATTGAAAAGGCAGAGAATTCAATTAAATTGCAAACAACAATCGGCTAGATCACTTTGAAATACGATTTATTAAGCAATATTCTTTTCATACAAAAGAACTATTCTTGTTGGAATTATTCTACTTGAGAAACCAACCTAAATCTATTTCAAAAACCATGATCGATAACCTAGGCTCAATTCACTAATCTCCCTAAAACTTCTCCCTAAGTTCTTCGAGAATTAGGTTTACAATTAACCTCTCTATTTATAGGCACAAGAGACAAACCCTCTTGCCCTAAAATCTCTCCAACAGTTTCCTTATCACAAAGAAGATATTTTCCTTTTTCTTCTCTTGATAAGATCTTCCAAATATTCTCTAACAAACTACAAAGAAAATATTTTCCTTTTTCTTCTCTTGATAAGATCTTCCAAATATTCTCTAACAAACCAGAGTCTTCCTTTCCAAGTTATTCACCAATCCCGTGACTTTTAATTACTAATCATGTGACTGTGACGTGACGTTCAACTCATCCTCTCTCACACATGTTCAAGATCAAGCATCGCTAAGTTGCACTGCTCTTTGCATAACCTATTAACATTGCATTTAATGTCTGAACCAATGTTAGTTCTTTTAATACTTGGCAAATCAACATTTACTAAACAGCCTCATACTCTCATAAGAGATAGATTTGGTATGTAACCCATTCACAGCTCATATGGAGTAGATGACAAACCTATATGTGGTACCTTGCTCGGTATGTATGTTGCACTGAGTATAGTTTCTCCTCGAAGAGAGTTTGGAAGACTTGAGCTTAAAAGCACATAATTCATCATGTTTTTAATGTTTAAATCTTCCTCTCTGCGATGTTGTTTTGTTAAGGTGTATAGGGTGCAGTCCTTTCATGAACAATTTCTTCTTTTGAACAGAATGTCTTCAAGGTTTCACACTCATATTCTCCTCCACTATATGATCTTAATCTTTTGACTTTAAGATCTAGTTGGTTCTTTGCTTCTGCTTTAAAACTCATGATAAAATTAGCATTTTCCATCTTTTGTACTCAATTAGTAGACTTTTGCATATCTCGAGTAATCATCAATAAATGTTACATAATATTTCTTTCCACCAGTGCTTACAGTACTCTTGAAGTCAGCTAAATCCAAGTGAATCAGTTCCAGAAGTTGAGAAGATCTAGAAATATGTCCTTTGAAAGATTTTCTAATGTGTTTGGCTTCAATACAAATCTCACATTTCTTGAATTGCATTTTAAGGTTATAAGAGATCAGATTTTTTTATAGCCTTTTAGTTGATTTGATGTTCAGATGACCCAATCTAGAGAGTCAATTGTTTGCTTTATACTCGCAGCCATTAAAAGAGGGTCAACTTCTTAGATATACAAATTGAGAAAATTTGAATCTCCTATATACACATGTAATCTCGTATACACAGTCCTTTTAATGAAACTTGGCATTCCGAAAATACTCTTCTCATTTATTTACTTAGTTAATTAAATTGTGTTAAAAACATAAACTCTTCTCTCTCCTCACGTTAAAAAGAAATTTGAGCGCGACTTGAACTAAAAAAACAACCTTGGTCTCTGAGAAGGTTTTTGATGTCCACCTCCGTCGCATGGCCTGCCACTGCCATCTTTTGTCATTCTCTACAACTTCATTCTTTATTTCATCTCCGCACTGGGCTTAAAAAGGTTAATTGTAAAATCAATTTTTGAGCTAGAAATTGATAATTTGCTTTGGTTATTTGGTTGGCTTGAATAACACTTGAAATTAGTAACAATTGGAATGTATAGACTGAAACATAGTGCATTGTAGATTAGAACTACCTAAATCATCAAATCTGTGTTGATATGAGTTGATTTTCGTGATAGTTAAACTAGTAAAACTGAATCAGATATACGTTAGTGAATCAGTTATATATAACTGAATCATTCATACATAACTAAATCTGTTATACGTTACAAAATCAGTTATACATTACTGAATCAATTATATGTTACATAATCAGTTTTGTTTCCTTTTTTGCAAGAACACTGTCGTAGATTCATTATGTCTTTATCTCATGGGAGGCAGCTTCATTCTAGCTTTGAATCTTCCTATTGGACTTGAGAAGAGATTTTGGTAAAATAGTTTTTGAGCTTGAAATTAAAATTTTGCTATTTTGCTATGCTTATTGAGATGTTTATTCGGTATAATCTGGGCCGAGTAGGAATGTATGGGTTGAAACATAGCGCTTTGTATTTTTGAATTACCTAGACATTCCAATATGTGTCCAGATGAGAAGGTTTCATGATAGTGATAGGTAAACTAGTAAAACTTCATCAGTTATACATAACTGAATCAACTTTTTCTATTTGCTTTATCGGGACATTATGATCGACAAAGTCATGATATGATTTAAATACAATGACTGAGTTAATTGTATATTGATGAAGCACGCATTAGAGGATATCACTTTATCGTTTATAGAAAATTGTCTATATGAGAGGCTTGGTTTAGATGAAAATAAGGTTAGATTGTAATTATGTTTTCAACCGACCTACGACCAGAGATGAAGAAGAAGTGATTATATGTGATGATGTGGATGTGTGTGGTTATCTAGACTACATTGATGAACGTAACCGTAGTACAAAAACATTGGTCGTGGATGTCATAACTAAATCAGAAGATCCTAAGGAAAGAATGTCGAGACAAGTATCGAGAGCAGTCAAAAACTTTGTTGGTTGTAATGATGGTGGGGAAGGAGCAACTTTTATTACTGTTTATCTTCCACTAGTTATAGAGGATGAAATCGAACCACAAGATGGAAGTGTGGATATTAGTTTTAAGAGATCGGATATTGGTGATGTCTATGTAGAAATTCCACCCGTTGTAGAGAGTAGTCAGTTCATATAGGAATGGGAAGACGGTTTAGGTTTGAGTTTTCATCAAGAATTTGAAGATAAGAAGATATTTTCAAGATTATAAAGTACACAAAGATGCATACATGCTCTCGGGCTAGTTAGAGTGAGAGTAGTGGAACGAAGAGGTAATGCACACCATAAATGGTTGCAAGTCTTTTGCAAGAGGATTTTCCTGGACAAATAAACACTCCAACTCAAAGTTATCATGGGTCTTGTGAAGAAAAAACTTGGCGCAAGTATATCGTACTCCACCAGGAGAAAATTGTTATTGATAAGTTGTGTGGCATTCCAAAAGAAAGCTACAAGATGATACATTCACATTTGTACGAGTTACAAAAGGTAAATGCGGGTACAGTAACACGAGTGAAAGTAGATGATAATGGGAAGTTTACGTACCATTTCATAGCTTTGTAAATTAGTATTGAGCGGTTTAGAGGGATGAGGAAAGTTATTATTGTGGATGAAACATTTCTCGTGATATCCCATTACATGATTTTTGTTCAAACTATTATTGGTTTGAGTTGTGGGCACTTGCGTATACCAAGTCTATTCTGTTGGTGCCTGAGATGTCGCAATGGGATGTCCCAGATTACATCAAAGACAAAGAAATCATACCTCCGGATTGGATTATTAAAACGAAAGAAATAACGTGAATAGGATGTCATCGGCCAGAGAGACACGTCACCATCAAACGTAAGCCGAGACAAAGTTTCCAATCACCAATATTTTAGATATCTAGCAGAAGATGAGGTCAATAAGTGATTACTTTCAGGAAAATTGAGCATTTATAAACCTTGTTAAACTCGTAAGCTCGAGATATTTCCCTTAGACTTATGGATCTATCTGAAAATTGAGTATCTGCAAATCATAAGAAACTTGCAAAATTGAAGATGTTTTCCCATATATTTTTGACATGTCTCACTATTTTTCAATTTTTATAATTGAAATAAACAAATTGGTTGTTTATTTTTTGTCACATAATTGAGCTTTGTTTCCTTTTAAGACTTATTTGTAATTCCTTTTTATTTTAATAATGAGTCTATGATAATATTCTTTTTTTGTAATATTGTTTTTCTTACAAAATAATATAAGTATGAGGAATTTTATAAGTAAAATAATCTACAATCAAACTAAATTCTTAGAAGTTAACAATAAAATGATTATAATTCATATGAAGTTTATAAATAAAAGTTTATAAATGATAAATAAGTGTATATAATTTTTAGAAAAATGTCTATAAAGTTAAAAATAAATGTTTATAAATTTTAAAAAGAAATGGTTTATAATTTGTTTATATATTGATATATGTTATAAATTTTAAAAAGAATGTTTAAGAATAAAATTAAAATTATTTTGAGACTAAATTACATTAGTTCACCATATTCCTTATAGTTTTAGTGTAACTTCTTAGATTTGTAATTATATTTGAATTGAAAGTTACAAATATTAATGGATTATTGGATTGTAATACGAAAAACACTTATAATCATTAGGTAATATTTTGTAATCAACTGTAAAACTCAAAAACAAATTAATAAGAATATTTATAACTTTGTGCTAATTTTTGAGAAACTTTTTGGAGAAATTTGAAGGCCTAAATTCATTGGTATATAAACCAATAAAAGAGAGACATTTCTCTCTCCTCCTCACTTTTTGCCTCTCTACGAAATCTACTCTCAACCTCAAGCAAAGGTACTCGATTCCTTCTCTGAATTTGATAGGAGATTTTGTTATATGGTTTTCATAAGATGAGGAGAATTCGTTGTATGGTCTTTTGAAGATAATGAGGAAATGTAGGTCGTTAGTGTTGGTTTTTTCCATTAGGTTTTGTTTATCTTTCGAATTTGGTTGTTTAACTCTACGAATTTAGTTTTTTTCTTTTATATATATTCATACATGATTTGTTTATGCACAATATCCAAATCTATAAACCTAGTCAAACTTGTATAACTATTTGATATTAAATTTTGTTTTTCATTTTCTTTTAGGCTTTTCAGAATGGTGTGTTGGACAGAGGAGGTCAACACCGACCACTTCAAGGAAGAAACCTATGAAATGTTTAAACGAATTGAATACATCCAAGATAGTTAAGGAGGACTTCTTGAGAAATTTCCATGCGGTGAAGCTATCATCATGGAGAAAAAAATGAATATAGCCTTAAACTAGATTTATTTCAAAGGCCAAGTGTGTAGGGTGAGAACTTGCTAATCTAACTGATGTTGTTTCCACACACAGACGATGGATTCCACAGAAAGACAAGCTGGGATCAAGCTATAAAAGAGAATGTGAGAATGTGAAATATTTTATCCAGGAAATAGAGAAGAAGATGTTTCATATGGGTGCTGATTTTTTATTAAGCAAAGGGTATATGATGTAGTGCATAAGACAGAGGTGACGATGCTAAAGATGTAGGTGGGGAGTACAAGGTGGTCATTGTTAAGTTTGTGAAGAAGGTCAAAGTTATTGAGACAATAACTACATCAAGTCCTTTGTAAGATTATCAAATATTTTAGGTTATGTTACTCTGAGTTTGTTATGTTATTATGTAACACTTGGTTTAAGCTTTGAAAATGTTTTTTGGCTTTATGATTTAGATTTACTCTTGTTATGTTTTATAATATAAATACATATCCCATAATAATTGTAAGTTTGAAACAAATAAACAAAATTTTTGATACGTAAACATGTTTGAAAAAAGTTTTAAACATAACCTTATATTGAAGACACAATCCTAACCAAGATTTTAATTTAGATAACCTAACCAGATTTTTCACACCTTTTTCTCCTTAGCCCTTGTCACTACTGCAGTTGGTTCATCATCCGCCGCACGCTTACCTGATCGCACGTATACCCTAGTAATAACACTTGCAACTTCAGAACGAGTTCCAGCAACATTTTTCTCCAAGAGTAGCTTTGGTGGCTGCGGGTACACCATCACCATCACCAACTTCTTCAACACTTGTACCATCACCATATGCGCCTGCACCTTCACCATCACCAACTTCTTTAGCGGCTGCAACGCCAGCAGCATCACTATGAACGGGTGGACCATCTGTAGCACAAACCTCAACAACCTACATTTTTATTGTTATACAAGTTATAAAAAATACACTTTTAATACAAATTATAAATGTTTTCCTTATTCCAGAAAGTATCACTATTTTCTTCAAATTATCCACCTCTTCTTTCATTGCCTTAAGCATGTCAACCCACTCAACTTGACTTAGAGTAGAGGGTGGAGGTGGGCTGTCGTTTGCATTTCCTCACCAACACGAGTACTTAATCGTCCTCCCCAATCTTAGTTGTACATCTCTTTAAACATAATTTTTGTCAAGCGCAGATACGTTGCCTTCAACCCTCAACAGTAAGATCATGTGTATCCTCATCCTCTTCTTCTGCGATTTCAACCATCATACTATGTTATTGATCTGTACTTGGAGAGAGGGTATTGACAGTATCCTGTAAAACAAATAAATCAATGACTAAGAATACAAATTACAAATAACTAACTTTAATTATATAAGATAAACTAGGACAACTACCATAGCTTTATCAAAGAATTTGTTGAATGCTGAAAAGGAAAATTCTTTCATGTTCGATAGTTGGAACTTGGATGTGCAAATCTGAGGACAAGATGAGTATGTGTCTGAACATACCTCTCAACAATTTCTGTACAAGATCGGAATTCATTCAAAAACTTCAGCCTTGTTTCGCTCCCATCTAGTACACAATTCTTCAACATATTCACCACATCCTTGTTTTTTATATTTTCCCTAGATAACTCATATGATTCGTCCAAAACCAGCTATTGCCCGCTGTTTTCACAAAATCAACCATCTTATACATCCAACAGTTTAGTCCCGAAATCTACCTCTTCTACTTTGAACCATGTTTGCAAGAAACAAAAAAAAATGATATGTCAAATACAATCTCTATAAGAGATTAAACACTCAATCTTCTACACTATCTCAACACAATCGATAATCTACATTATCTCAACATAATATCCACAATATATCAATATCGAACATCAACATTAATTTCTAAACACAATATTCGTAATTACTTCAAAACTATAACACATAGAGTTTGAAATTACTTCCGTTGTTTAATTTCCAAACACAATTTCCAAATACAGCTGATCATCAACTACAATTATCAATATCGAGCTCGAATTTTGGTAATTATATTTTAAACGATCATCAATTTCGGTACCCAATTTCCAAACACAAACAATCATGAAATACATAGAGAAATAGTTCAAAATTATAACAAAACCAAGTATCAAATTTGAACCGTTTGATCACTAATATATCAATACCAAAACCAAAATATAGAGAGTAGATGATGGATTACCCTATCGTATGAAATCGAATACCTATCATATGAAAATGATAAACAATCACAAGTTTGTAAATTTATCTTTAATTGAAGGTTTGGCTGATACAAAATTTTTGACTTTGGAGCGAAATCAAACGAAGTTTTACTGGAATTGGTCCAGTTTTACAGAGGAGAAGAGATGAATCCACACTTGAAATCGCAAAATAGGTGAGAAAAATGAAAAAAAAAACCTAAAAATTAGGAATTTTGTGGAGTTGGATGGGGTTTTAGGAAATAAAAGAAGATGGAATAGGGTTTGGGTTAAATCCATTGTTTTAATGATCTTCCTGATGACATCTTCAGTTCCGAAAATTCAGCTGTTAGCTTGGAAACGCTGAGCTGGAAATATAGTGAATTCAAGTACTATTGGTACCACATTGGATCCAAATTGTTCAGATTTTAAGATATGAAGGTAAAAATGATGATGATGATCTTGATGGTTGGGATTTTAAGACTGCCGACTCTATGGTTCAAACTGCAGATGAAGGCTATAAGGTAATAAATCATATGAATCCAGCAAGGAAGTTGTACTTGTTATCTGAAGCAATTTGTAATGTTTTGCTTATAGTTAATATCAAATGCCTCATTTGTGGTCTTAGAATAGGAAATCTTAATGCAGATGAAGGTTTATGCTTTCTAATGTGCTGCATAACTGTAATTAAGCATCAGGAGAGAGAGAACGCTAAGAGTGGATCTGATGTGATTCAGAATACAGACAAATTAAGTTCAAGTGTCTGGAGCTCACCTGCAAAAGCAACAAGTCAAAGTTTTGATACGGGTAAAATAGATGTAGTTCGGTCAGTCGATGACTGTGAAGATGGAAATGATGACTCTTGGGACAATGGCGGATGGGAGTTTAAGGTTGCTGAAGCAGGAGAGCCAAAGAAAGAATTACCAAATAAGGTACAAGCTTCATTTCATATAAATGTTCTTTGCATTGGCAGACGGCACAAGCTTTACTTGCTGCGTGTTCTCAGGATTCTAATGGCTGGGGGTTTGGATTTGGTTTTGAGCCCGTTCATAAACTTGAAACAAACACCACTTTTCAATCAAATATTGATAAAGAGCCGCAGAGATGGGAAAATTGCTCGATTTCCTTTCCAAGTAATGCAAATGCAAATACTGAAGAAACTTCTTGGGCTTTTGAGCAGCCATCCTTGGAAGTAGGACCTGAGATACAGGTAATGTCTCTTATACTTACAGTCATTTGTATGGTGATCCATTGAAAATTTTGATTTTGCTTTTATTTTCGTTCTAGTAAAAATTGGGCTTTTTCTTTCTCCTTTAATATGGATACTTTAGACTTTTGATGGTACCATTACTTTGAGCGTGGTTAATCTGTCATATGTGTATCACTACGTGTACTTTGTTGACATGCTTTGATCTGTCCTTAGCTTTGTTATTAGTATTATATTTAATCTGTAACTTTGTTGAACCTTCTATTAGTATATAGATTATATATTAATCAATACATTATATGTACATTCAAAACTGTTGTTACCTGCACTCAGGGAAACGAAGTGCAGACAGAAAAGTCCAAGGGTGTCTTGCCACTGTCCTTTTTTGAAGATGAGGAGTTGGGAACCTCTGACACTTTGGCTCATGAGGATAATCCAGTTTCAGTCTTCAATATATCTGTGAAGGAGAAAACTAAAGCTCCAACTCCAACTATTTCCATCAATGACCTGATATCAACTTTATACAGTCAATCGGAAGAGAAGAATACCGTTAATCTTTCAGAAAAGTCTGACGGATATGGATTTGTCTCTGTAAAGGCCACAACTGATTCTAATGTAGTAAATGGCGAGGATGATGATTCATGGGAGTTTCAGGAACCCAAAAAGACCGCCACAACTGATTCTAATGTAGTAAATGGTGAGGATAATGGTTCATGGGAGTTTCAGGTACCCAAAAAGACCATAGCAGATGATACTGATGATTTTGACAGCTCCTGGGAGTTTCATGGTCTTTCTCCGGCCTTGAAAAGTTCTGTTGTTGCAGAAGGTGTCGATGAGTTTGAAGATGATTTGTGGGAGTTTCAAGGTCCAACACAGCCTGTGAAAGATTCCACATTGAGGAAAGAAGATACTGGTTCATAGGATTATAGATTTAGTTCCGCAGAAAATGAAGAAGAGATTCAATCTTGTGTTCCGAATGGTTTTGGAGAATTCCATAAAAAACCAGTAAGTAGGATAGAAATGATTACAAAGATGCATTTCATAAACTGAAGATTGAACTATGCTACATTGCTCTAAACCATCTGGAGACTTTAAAGGTCAGTAGGTTCTATTTCTCTGGGCATATATCTGCATAACACTTTCTTTATACATCCCATCTTTCAATTTTCGTTTATCAATTAATTTTCGTTAAATTATTTGAGCCTTTGAATATTGAAGGAAGCTCGTGATATGGCTGCTGATTCTGATGAAGCCCTTAAAGTTCAAAAATTCGATGGTGAAATCGAGGTCTGTATATTTGCAATTTTTCTAAATTTTCGCAAATTATGGAAATGCTGCCAAGTATGTTAAGTCACTTTAGTTATTGGAATAGAAAACTAAAACACCCTTGACAGATAACATATAAATTACTGGGCAAAACTTAATTATATCCTGTGACGCAGTTGGTCACTCCAAATTTATGCGAATTCTTGGTGTATTCTCTTCTAGGATTTGCAAAACTGGCTGCGCGATGATGTTTTGATTTGTGAAGTCAACCTAGAAATTATCCAACCTGAATCGTCTGGCATTGCTGAACTTTATAAAGCTCTCCAGGAGCCAAAGTTTCTATCACTTGATTCAGAAGATCTTCTGACTGAGAGATTGTTATTAGTTAAGTTCTGTCGAACCTTCTCATTAACCTTTATTCTAGATTGGATGCTTTTAAACATGAAATATTTACACGGAAGAAATAATTAACATGTTTTCATAGGCAGAGAAAGATTGGCAGTCAACAATTGAACTACTAAAACACGCCACGGTGACCCTGAAGATCCTAAACTTGGGTTCACCTGAGCAATGGTCGAACTACACTTCAACTTGGTTTGCCATTGCTTCCGTCTGTGTTCAAGAATTGAAACATGCTGCATCCATTTGGACGCAGGTGATTAGAAATGATGTTCAAGACGAAATTCTGTCTAAGCCTCAAGGTACTAACCATGATCCCATCAATGTTTTGCATTGAGGCCATTTTCGACCTTGACTTATTCTTATTTTCTGCAAACAGGGAAGAGTTATGTTCTCTCAGTGGGAGAAATTTACAGAGTAGTGAAAATTCTGAGAGCCTCACTTAGATTATATAAACCATGGATTTTATTAGCTTCGTCATCATCCAATGCATTGTCTGTTTGACCCACGGCCAATTGCTCCTCCTCCAGAGCGAATGGTCACGCGGCTCCAAAGAGGTATACGTAAACCAAAACACATCCTTTCTCTAAATGTTGAATCGATATCCCCACTCCCAAAAAGTTATAAACAAGCTTTAGCTGATCCAAATTGGTTTCCTTTATGCTGGCTGAGTATAATGCTCTTAATAAAACTTATACGTGGAGTCTTGTTCCACCACCGGTTGGTACAAACATCATCAATGCTATGTGGTTGTATAAGCATAAATTTCATGCAGATGGCTCCCTATCTCGGTACAAATCAATATTGGTAGCAAACGGCAAATCACAAAAACCTGAAAACGATTTTGAAGAGACTTTCTCCCCTGTTGTGAAACCAGCCACGATCCGTACGGTCTTACATTTGGCAGTCACAAGACACTGGCCAATTACGCAATTAGACATGCAAAACACATTCCTTCACGGCACACTCGATGAAACTATCTACATGAAGCAACCACCCGGTTTTGTCAATAAATCTTACCGTCATTATGTTTACAGATTGAACAAGGCGCTTTACGGCCTCAAACAAGCCCCACGGGCTTGGAATGCTCGTTTTTCCGGATATGTCAAGACCATTGGTTTCAAACAGAGTCAAAGTGACAACTCGTTGTTCGTGTACAGCAATGGTAACGATTTGGCGTACCTATTACTATATGTGGACGACATAGTACTCACAGCTTCATCAACAAAACTACAAGCTACAGTCATTGGATAATTAAAAGGTGAATTTCCAATCAAAGATGCAGGCTACTTAGATTACTTTTTGTGAATTGTTGTACAACAATGTGAAACAGGACTATTCTTGTAAGAATTTACGGAAATATGTGGAATGTGTTTGAGAATAACATAAAAGTTTAAGAGAGAATTCAGAGAGAATAAGGAGATTTTCCCATCGTTTTTCATTAATAATTCAAGAGAGGTTTACAATGCTTTTATAGAGGATTTACAAAGAGAAAGCAAGAAAGAGACAAAGAGAAGGTGATCCCAAAAGTGATGTGGACCACTTTGGGACCACTTTTACAAAAAGACAAACAAGGTGGTTCACGTTTTGTCTTTTGTTCCAACGGTTAAGAAGTGTCCCTTTCATGGATTAGGACCACTTCTTGACACACTTTCTTCCCAACGGCTCTATTCCTTGACCCTATTTTTGCACCAATTTTTATCTTGTGACCCTATTTTTGCACTTTGCTTTTTTTGGCCCTCTTTATGCACAAAAGATTTCTTTGTCAAGATAGACTTGACTAATAGTTCTTACATCAAGAAAATTATGCAAAAGAAATCATAAATCGCTCAGGAATTATCCAAGTTAGCTGCAACTACTGGTCCACCGGTTGCTAATCCAACACTATACTGAAGTCTAGTTGGTGCCCTTCAGTATCTTACGTTCACTAGACCCGACATAAGCTATGCAGTCCAACAAGTGTGCCTGTTTATGCATGATCCACGACAACCACATCACCAAGCTTTAAACCGCATAATACGCTACATAAAGGGTACAATGTCACAGGGCCTGCACATCTCACCTTCGCCTTCCAAGCGTCTTATGGCTTACTCGGATGCAGACTGGACAGGCTGCCTAACCACACGCAAATCAACCTCTGGATACTGCGTATACCTCGACGATAATCTGATTTCCTGGTCTTCCAAAAGACAGCCAACCATCTCCCGTTCCAGCGCTGAAGCAGAGTACAAAGTCGTTGCCAATGCCGTCTCCGAAACATGCTGGCTTCGAAACCTGCTGCTCGATCTTCACTGCCCGCTCTCCACAGCTATTCTAGTATATTGTGACAACATCAGCGTAGTATACTTATCCAACAATCCTGTCAAGCATCAACGAACAAAACATATAGAAATAGACATCCATTTTGTCCGCGAGAAAGTAGCAAAAGGAGAAGTACGAGTCTTACATGTCCCAGCAGCTCGTCAATACGCTGACATCTTCACCAAAGGCCTTCCTACGAAGCTCTCACTCAATTCAAATCCAGTCTCGGCGTAGTCTCACAACCACTGTTTCAACTGCAGGGGAGTATTAGAATATGAAAATATTCTTACAAATATTCTTGCTAAGATTATGTAATTAAGTTGTAACAATAAGCTATTCTTAAGGCTTATCTCTACTTTTCAATATTTGTAAATCGTTTATATATAGACATGAATATAATGAAGCTCCTCGCGGAGAATATTGAACTCTAAAAGTCTTTCAGGTGAAAGTTGGCATTTCAATCAATCTGGAGAAAGAACAGAAACAGAAAGTTCCTCACAACTCAATCGACCTGGAGAGATAGCAGGATCCTAAAGCTGATACGACTTCCGTGAAGGGTATGCTGAAATATCTGTTGCTTGTTTCCTAGCATCAAATTGGTGACAAAACATTTATTCACATCCAAAATAGGATATATCTATGCCTGTAGTTAGACCTGACCAACTTTAGATCTATGCTTCTTGTTTTTGCTCTGCATTTGTTTCTAGGTTTGTGTTGGCCTTTCATCCCGTCTTCAAGAAATTAAAGCGGAAAATGCACTGTTGGAAGAGCTTCTCACTGCAGAGGTAAATTTCAATAGTGTGAGTTTTTTTTGACCCAGATAAGAAAAAGTCAAAAAGAAAAAGTAATACTTGAAAGTGTTGAGTGTACCTAATTAGATTTCCTCATCTTTGTTGAAATAGCAAGAGCTTACCAAGTTATATGAAGCTAGCATTAGATAGTTGCAAAAAGATTTGTCAGACTCTAAAAGTGAAGTGATGAAAGTGGAGTCAAGCATGGTTGAGGCATTAGCAGCTAAAATCTCAGAGATAGAAGCACTTATCAGCTAAATAGATGCCCTGCAAGATCAAGCTAGTCTGAATGAAGGAAAATTATCTTCTCTTCAGGTTTCTAGGCCTCTCATTAACTCATATATTCTTTTGTGTGCTTCCTATCATAGCATACCATGAGTCTTTAATGGTCGTAGGTACTTCCTCTTTTGAGTTGTCATTTTCTTTTTTCACGCAACCAGATTTTAGAAAAATCATTTACTTTAATCAGGCAGACATGGAGTCTATTATAAGAAACAGAGAATTGGCTGAGACTAGGAGTAAAATGATGCAGGTATCAGTGTTTTCATTAATGACTTCGAGTAACGTCAACTTGCTACATACAATTATGAACATGTAAGGTCCTCCAACCATTGAATCAATATTCTCCTATTCTAGGCGTTGCAGAAGGAGCTTGCCAGTACTGAAAGGCGAGCCGAGGAGGACCATTCTGCACTAAGACAGGCTGCCATGGAAAGGGAAAGAGAACTAGAGCACAGAATGCTGTCAGCCGAAGATCACGTACTGTGGAATAGAATAAGGCGAGACCAAAGGTGCCCTTGATGTAGTGAAGAACTTTGTGAGCAGCATTGAGATGAGACGTTGGAGCTGAGGAAAATTGACATAGCTTGTTACTTTATTGTATTACGACATATCATCTTTGAATGTGTTGAAGAAGATAATCAGAAGATGACCACAAAGATGCCTTGCGACAAGGAAGGATGTGGGAAAAAAACTATGTTCAAGGTCTGATAAAAAAACTTCCAACTGTTTTTACAATTGTTAAGCCTTATAATACGGTAGAATTGTTGAATGGTTAGTAGACATTGACAACATAAAGCAGTAGTTTTAAGGATTGGTATCGCTTAGTATTTGAGTGATAGGCTTGAGGTTAATTGGTCATTTGGAATCGGCATCGTAATGCGGTAGATTAAGCCTTTTTCTGAGTGGGAGAATTATGAGACAGAATCTACGATATTCGATACAACTTCTGCTCTAGCAACTGAGATAGATATCAATGCGATACACCAATACGAAGGTAACAGCCCATACACCAAATACGGACTTGTCTCAATGGTAAGGGGCCAAACATTTGATTTGTTCAGTTCCATTTAAGTTTAGTATGTTAACAGAAAGAAATTCTCTGCTATTATATCAGGTTTGCTATCAAAGCAAATAGATGGGTTCTGAGATAGAGGTAAAGCTTACTTGATCTGTAACTGAGTGATGTATGTTTCTTAATACATTAACAGAGCCAAGGACACTAGAGCAGAAGAACCTTTCTCCATGAAGTTACTCATTCCAACCATTAGGGTTAATGTCACTGATTGGACCATAGCTAATTGCAAACAAATTAATATACTGACAGCAATTGAATATCATACATATAAAACCGACATCTAATCATAAAAAAACTGTCTTATGAATCCAAAATCACCAGAAAAACAAAAACAAGGTAAAAAGTAATGATTGATTCAAGTCTCCAAGAACCTGAATCTTTCATTCAGATCCATCACCGTCAGGACGATGGTGGATTTGTCCTTTCTAAACCAGTGGTCCGGTACACCTTTGATTTTGATCTTTCTCAAATCACAGCTTCCAAGATCAAAAGAGAGAATGTGAAAAGGAGTAAACAAATTCTTTGGTATGAAAAGAACCTTGCCATCTTGAGTTGCACCTCTCACATTGTATAGAGTGTTTTTATCAACCAAATGGTACTGTGAAGACTGCACACCGAAAATCTTCCAACACCATGTCTCCTCCCCGACATCTTCTAAAGTCCATAAATACATAAGACCATCTTTCTTAACATTGTATTGGTGAATGATCGCTACTTTTCCACTACATTCTATAAGACTCACATTCCTCATCCTTTCTGACAAAGGCATATTGAACGCAGGATCATTCAAATCCATCGTAGGTATTCGGATCATTTTCAAATCTTCGGATCCAATGTGGAAACTTACCAAAAGCGTAGGATAATACCTATTAGTCCAACCCATATAATATATAACACCATCAATACAGACTCCTCCTCTAGCCGGAATGTGAGGAAGAAAGTCCACTTGAGTTGGAGCCAACCTTTTCCAGAAATGTCCTCCTCTACCTTTTAGGACAAAACCCCAATGTTCTGACTTTATTTGATCTGTATATTTCACGAGGAGCACGCCAGTTGAACAGACCACTTTGTACTGGTCAGTCACAGGGTCATATCCGAAAATAGTAATGGACACTTTCGGAACATTCTCCTGGTATGGTTTTGATGGCTTCTGGTAAAGTGACAAGTTGTCTGGTTGTAGGATTATAAATCCGTGGCTCTCTATTAAAGACGTTACAAAGACTTTGCACTAAATAGCATCCAATCTGTGGGATAGTAAGATCATGGTTAACTACAAAGTAAGAAGATGAAGTTGTGTCTGAAGCTAATGATAGTGTTACCATTTTGCGCAAATCATGCAAAACATGTAAAATCGATTAGACGGGATGGGACTGTGAGGCAATCGGTTGGTGAAATATGGTGAGCAGATGAATGACGACCAACGCTTTGAAACGCACTTGAATCTCACTGCAGTTGTGTTAGGATCTCCTCCGCCAGATCCATTGGAATCTCATTCTCCTCCCCTCCTCTTCTTCTATTTCTTTGCATCATTCGAGTACGGAAATAAATCAGTTTAATAAAACCCTAATTATCAAATAAAATTAGAGTTCATAATATTATAGAGAAATATATATAGAGAGGACCGATAGCTGTTTCTTTCTGTCAACCAATAAATGTTTTTTTTTTTTTGTCAACGACAGATTATATTAAACCACAATTGGGTGGCCCAGTAGTCAAATTTCTACCTAATGTTAGCGGGGACTCAATTTCTAATTGTGCAAATGACCTGACTTAAGTGAACTTACCGCCAGCCACTAGGATAATAACAATTTTCCCAATAAATGTTAATTTAGAATTCAATATTTCAACCCAAAAAAACTAGATATTAGAATAAAGACATAGAGTATATAAAATGTATTAAATGACTGAGGAGATTACTTAATTTGGTAGTATAACACTGTATTTTTATAGTTGGAAAACTTATACTACTGTATTTTTCTGTGTATATTAAATTTACAATTTGATGTTTATTTGGAATACTGTTACATTTGATGTAAAATTACAACATGGGCTATCTCGAGCAAAACAAACATTCAAATCTTAGGCTTCATTAGGCATAAAACAATTAAGGTTGTTGGCTAACTAACTATACTCAAAATATTCTGAAATATACTAATTTCCGAATATTTTTATATCTTTTACGGTAAGTTAAAATGATTAAATATTTGTTTCTAATTGGAGATATAGTTTGAGCATAATATGGAAAATTATTTTATTTTATCGTATCTATTTTATATATTAATATATGATATATTTATGAATGAATTATTAAGAAATCAAATATTTTCTTAATTGTGTTATAAAAAATATGTATCCTATAATTTTATAATATCTATCAAAACATATAAAATTTATCGGGTTGATAATATCTTACATGACTTGCCATTTTGGCTCTTGTGGAGGATCTGGAAGAGTAGAATCACACTCCTTTTTAATCGCCAAAATCTGAGCGCTCAAGAACACTTGCAGGGAGCATACATTCAGATGAGCTGTAGTGGAAGTTGTATCAATCACATCTTTCTAACTAGGTCTTATGATGTATCTGTGTATATATACTTATGTAAATCATTCTTGTTCATCAATACAATAAGCAACATTTACAGGACCTAGTTCTTCAGGTGGCTCTACTTGGCTATACATATCCCAGATAATTCTTAAGGTAGTATGTTTTGTCAAAAAAGCAGATGATCCAGATTACTTGTCCTTGATCTAGTTATGCAGATGAGTTTAAATCTCATTAGTTCTCGTTTGAGTATTTACGTTATATATCAGATTTTGTTGATCCAATAAATAATGTTGACAAAAAAACAAAAAACATTCTAAAAATAATAACAGCGAAACAAAAATTTGACTTTGTGATCCTATAAACAAATCTTACAAACATAAGATGCATTAATGTCATTATCAACACCAAAGCAATGCCAAAAATTGTTTGATCTTTATAAATTTGGGAGTTTGATCATCACAATACACTTATTTTTGATGTAAGATCTTCTCAACTCGGTATGTACATTACACAGATTTGACCTGATGTGTTTGTCAACTTGTACTCGAAGCCTTTCAAAGTTCTCAAATGTTTTTGACATTCGGAAAATGATTAAATCAAACAGAATTTCATAACCTTCTGTTTCTTTACTTCTAAAACATATATGGTCTCATGATCATTTCTTTGACTCGTCTTTTATATTCTTGTTGGTCATAAAAATAGAAGATTATACTTAACTGATGTCTTTGGTTTTGCCAAAGCTTTGATAAAGAGATAACAAGTTTAAGAACCACGATTAGACAAAGTAATAAGAGAACAAGTAACGTAACATAACCAGTAACTCGACAAGTGACTTTTCTTTGGCAATTCAATACTGCCTATTTTGGCTTATTCATTTCTTAAATAAGAACAGAAACAAATGGAGTTAAACTCCTACAAATTCGGAAACGTGGGAATTGATTTCTGAACATTAGGGAACCACTAATCCTCTTATTCTAACTGAAACAAATGCATATGACAATTAAACCAAAGTTCTATAATGAGTGATAAAAAGTCAAATTGTTTATTATTCGTATATATATTAAAGCTAGAAAAAATCTAACGTGAAACATCCAGAATAAACACTATTTTTGGAAGTATAAAAAACAAATATATATATATATATATATGAAATTCAATACAAATAAATATTTTATAATGTGGATGGTTTGAAATACTAAGAAGGACCATGAGTTTAATAAAATATAACAAATGTTTTTAGAATTTTAGTCAAAAAAATAATACAATAATAGGAAAAATAATTCTAAATTTGATAAATAAACAATCTCTCGAAATTGTTAGAGAAAAACTACAAAATTTTGGTTTCTTAAAGCATCTTCGATAATACCTAATTGAGTCTCTTAACATTATAATATTCGTATTGATAGTATATTTTATTTTAAAATATTCACATAAGTATTATTCTTAATTTTCACTTCCAAGATACCGCATAGAAATCTAACTAATATTATATTAATATTTTATGATAATTTAATTGTTTTTAATATTAGTTTTTAATTTCATTTTCAATATTATATTTATATAACTTAAAATTTTAAAATAATATTAATAATATAAAAAGTTATGATGATATATAGAAATGTTAATAATATTATCGTACATGATTTTAAAAAATATTCAATATAGTTTTTTACCTTTCAAACCTATAATTTTAAAAAATATTAATATTATTTATTTTAAAAAATGATATTGATAAGTCCACTTTAATCAGCGCATTTGCATAACCCGAGATCGAGTCCTCATGTCTACATTATGTAGGAATTTGGCTATTGGGTCGGCCAGTGTGGTCCAATATAATATGCCGTTGACAAAAAAGAGAAATGATATTGATTATGAAGATGAAATAATAAAAATAATTTGTTTTTATTTTATATTCTAACTCAATTAGTAACAAAATACTATAATGGTTACAATATAATGTTATGCATTATGGAACTATGGATAACTAATTTAATCTTATAGTTTTAAAATAGTTCAAAACTAAAAATTAGAACATATAAACTATTTATATAACATTTTAAACTATAATTATCTAAAAACAAATCCAACTAATCCAATAGTGACATGTGTCCAATTCAAAGTTGAGATACTCATCGAGAATCTCATAAGAAAGTACCTCAAATAAGAAACTCTTAGTATGGTATCACACAAATTTTAATAATATTTATTAGTTTATACTATTTTAATTGTATGATACCTATAGTGATAGTAAAAAACTTCCATTGAAGGGAGTACCATCTCATTTAGCAGATTATCATTGCAATGATACCACTTCCACTACAGCTCTTCATATCTCTCAATCACTTTCTTATTCTCATATTTATGATCTTCATATGGCTTTCATTAATCACATTGATAAAATCCCTATTCCAACCACATATGTTGAGGCTCAGAAATCTAAAGATTGGTGTGTTGTTGTTGATAAAGAAGTTGATGCTATGGAAGTTACTCATTTTTGGGATGTTACATCATTACCCTCTGGGAAGAAAGTTGTGGGTTGTTGGATTTTTGCTCTCAAATTTCATTCTGATGACATTCTTGAAAGACATAAAGCTCAATTGGTTGCTAAGGGGTATACACAAAAAAAGAATAAAAACTATACAGAGACTTTTTCTCATGTGGCTAAAATAAATATAATCAAGTTTTTACTGATGATTTCAGCTTCTAAAAATTGGTCTTTGTCTCAACTTGATGTTTCTAATTCGTTTTTTAATGGTGAATTAGAGGAGGAAATTTTATGAAGTTGCATGATGAATATGCATAGAAATATACTGCTCGTACTTGTCAACCTCTTCCACCTAATGTTGTCTGTAAGCTTCGAAGATCTATTTATGGTTTTAAGCAAACCTCGCGACAGTGGTATAAGAAATTCTCCGCATCTCTTCTACAGTTGGGTTTTATAAAAGGCTCAAAAGATCACACTTTGTTTGTCAAACAGTATGAAAATGATTTTGTTGCTGTACTAGTTTATGTTGATGACATAATCATTGCTAGTACAAGTCATGCAGCTTATGCTAGTCTCACAAATAACCTACAACACTCTTTCAAATTACGAGATCTTGGTCTTTTGAAATATTTTCTTGGTCTTGAGATTGCTCGTACATCTACAGGGATTTCATCATGTTAGAGGAAATATGCATTGAATCTCTTATCTTCTACTAGTATGTTGTGTTGCAAGCTTTCAAATGTTCCAATGATTCCCAATCTAAAACTGTCAAAATCAGATGGTGAATTACTTGAAGATAAAGAACAATAGCGACATAGTGTAGGTCAGCTCATGTATTTGACAATAAGTCGTCCTGATATCAGTTTTGCAGTAAACAAGTTATGTAAATTTACATTTGCTCCTCGCATTAATCATCTCAATGCAGTTTATAAATTTCTGCAATACATCAAAGGCACAGTTGGTCAAGGTCTTTTCTATTTTGCAGATTCTGATTTAACAAAGGATTTGCATATTCAGATTGAGCTTCTTGTCCTAATAGTAGGCGATCTACTACTGGTTTCTGTATGTTTTATGGTTCGTTGCTTATCACTTGGCGCTCAAAGAAACAACCAACTGTGTCTCGTTTACTGTTGAAGCAAAATATAGAGCATTGGCTCTTGCTTCTTGTGAATTGGCTTGGTTGACTACACTTCTGCATGATCCCTGAGTTGATTTTTCTTCAGTCACGGTTCTGTTTTCTTATAGTACTCCAACTATCTATATTGCCACCAATCATGTGTTCCACGAGAGGACTAAACACATTGAGATTGATTGCCATACGACAAGGGAACATTTGGAAAATGGTGATCTGAAGTTGCTTCAGGTTTGGACTGAAGATCAGATTGTTGATATTCATACTAAACCATTGTTTTTGAACAGCATAATTCCAAAATAAGCTTGAAGAATATATATATTGCTCATCTTGAGGAGACCTATTAGATTGGTTAATTCTAGTTATATATTGTGTACATATTCAATTGTATAGAAACTTTACGTATGCAAGTGTATATAAGGTTATAGAGTGTACAAAAATGATGAATAACAGAAAATCTTTCATATATTCTTTTCTACTTTTTTTCACTATAACAAACTCTCTCTTCTTTCTCATTGTTCATAACAGCACCAATCATAAAACCACTTGAGAATGGACAATTTTGCAGCTTGTATACCTTGGTCTTCTCTTCTTGGCGTTTCTTTCTCTTATCTTTGTTCTTTTTTCTGCTACAGTCCTGGCCCAGAATCTTCCTGATTGCCTCAGCCTATCGATGCGAGAAAGATTATGCAAGCTTGCTTTAACCACATGCCCGTTATACATTTCATTCAGCTGAAAATGAAAAACAGAACCAAACCTCTGACTCTCGAGCTGCCTTTTCGACTTTCATTTTACGTCTTTGGGCAGCCTCAGCTTCCTTTAGTTGCTGATCAACTTCTACTCCATTTTCTTTTCGCTCTATAATAACAAAACAAGCAGAAAGCTTTTAAGTTGCTGATCAATTTATAAGAACCTCGACTGGAACATAGATGGAGCAACTAGATAGGGCCATGAGCTAATATCAGAGAAGCCAGGCCTCGCCACAAAAATCTATTGCAAGCTCAAGATTACAAGTACCCAACGAAAACTTGCTTAAAGCATATATTACTAATCAAAAATTAAGAAAACTTAACATGTTCATTAATCTCACTTCTAGGTGGAGCCGTATGTAGGTCACTTGGAAACTCAATGTCACAGTCATTTCTGTCTTAATTTCACTCTGACCTTCTTATTTTCATGAGCTCAGCTTTTCAATTGTGAGGATCCATCAATTTAACTATGTTATTATAATATGATTATTGTACATTTTTATCTAATTATACTATTGTATTAGCAAATGACTATTAGCCTAGTGGCTGGCCGTAAGTCCATTTAATGCAGTTCATTTGCACAATCAGAGATCGAGTCTCCCACCTACATTATGTAAGAATTTGGCTATTGGGTTGGCTAGTTGTGGTCCAATTAATTTGCCGTTGACAAAAAAAAAAACTATTGTGTTAGATTATTGTGATTTTACATTTTATCCAATTGATTCGGTTATGGAATTATAATTTTATCCTAATTCACTCAATTACAAATTTGGTTTATTTTATCGTAAACTGAAAGTAAGTATTTTTACATATTTTTAAAATTTTAATCATAAAATTAACTAACACCTAAAATTTAAACATGATATCTACATATTGAGATTTATATTTTTGATATATTACTTAGTTTGAAAACCGAATTTCTATGGTCAATAGATTTTTTTGTCAAAGATAGTAATTAGTTAAATAGTATTTTATGTTTTTCAACAATTTTCTGATATTTTTCTTTATAAAACATAACCTCAAAAAGAAATCAATCATTTATTTCTTCTTTGGCTAAATGTCTTATTACATACCTCAAGAAAACGGCAATGCACTAATTTATAACTAGCCTTTGGTTTTACATAATCAATACGTACATAAATACAAAATCAGTATATATTTACAGGGAAAATATATTAAGTGAAATTTATATATATATATATGTACATTGGAATTTGTCTATATAGATCCGTGTGGTAGGATTCGAAGATGTCTGGGTTATAGATTGGGTTTATCGATCTAATTGTAGATGTAATTGTGAGAGAAAAAACAAAAAGAGAAAGGGGAGAGAGAGATTGACTTTCAACACCAACGTGCGTCCATGCAAATTAAACCTTCTCTTACCAAAGAAACACGCAGAAATCAAGACATATGAGTGTACATACATACATAAATACCTTTATAAATATTCATTCAAATCGAAGCTCCGTGTAGAGAGACTCATCATAGGACATTGAAGAGAGAGGTACAAGAGAATTATCAAAAAAATGGGAGCAAAATCCCAGAATTCTCGAGGGAAAATTTTCATGATTTATCTAATTCTTATCTCACTATCTCTTTTGGGTTTGATTTTACATTTTAAACGAATTACTTTTCCATCGTCAACGTTAGAGATCAATCTTCCGTCGCCAAAAGTCAACGTCATAAGCCCTAAATGGCTCCGACTCATCCGTAACTACCTACCGGAAAAGAGAATCCAAGTCGCATTTCTCAATATCGAAGACAAAGATCGAGAAAGCTACGAGGCTTATGGACCGTTGATAATCAAAAACATCCACGTGGCGCTTGATCCTTTACCGAATAATCTAACTTGGCAAAATCTCTTCCCTGAGTGGATAAACGAAGAAGAATCTACTTGTCCTCAAATCCCTCTTCCTCACCCAGAAGGTGTAAATGCTGACGTGGACGTTATTGTTGCTAGAGTTCCATGTGATGGTTGGTCGGAAAACAAAGGGTTAAGAGATGTTTTCAGGCTTCAAGTGAATTTGGCTATCGCAAATCTAACCGTTCAAAGTGGTTCGATGAGAATTGATCGGACGGTGTACGTTGTGTTCATCGGCTCATGTGGGCCCATGAATGAAATCTTCAGGTGTGATGAGCGCGTGAAGCGCGTGGATAATTATTGGGTTTATAAACCCAATATCATCAGGTTGAAACAGAAGCTTCTAATGCCTGTTGGTTCATGTCAGATTGCTCCTCCATTTGCTCAATTTGGTAATCTAATTATTTTTTCTTAACTTTATTTTCGAATTATATATAAAGAAAAAAATATTTTCTTTTACCAAAATATTTCTAAACTGAAATCTTTTTTTTTTCTATTATTAAGACCAATATTTTTTTTTCCTAAAGTAGAAAATAATCCTTTTTTTATAAATCTTTCACATTTTAACATTCTTGTATAATTAAAAAATTGTATAATTAAAAAAAATGGTTATGTATATATTATCTCAACGATATTTTAAATAATCCTTCCAATATTTTTTCTTCACATTTTAACGTTATTATGTAAAAATTATTATTAATTAATCATCAATAAATCATATGTAATATCTTTTTGGGGGTTCTATTGAATAGGTTATGTGGTAGTTTGTTAATTCTAACTCTTACTTGTTTTTATTAGAAAATACCTAAGAGTAATAGAAGGTTAACGGTTGGTGCGATTAGATCGTGGTTTATTATGCACATATAGTTTTTATTTAAATTTAATTTATTTTTCTACTTTGAGAATTGTGGACGTGATACATATACCAAACTTTCTACTTCATTATAAAGTATAGGTTACTGTATAACACGTCTAAAAAATTTATATAAAAATACCTCTTTCAATACTTGTAACAATTATATGATTTATAATGTACATATTATAAATTTAATCATCATTACTAACAATACCTTATTTTAGCTTTAAAACAATTAGGTAGGGAATAAAGTAGGTTATCTTCACCAACCTTTTACTTCCTTACCACAAATCCTACATGTTCAACAAATTTCTTTTCTTCTCATTCCTTCTTTTATCAAAATATTCATCATTTGTTATTAAATACTTCTTTAATATTGTTAACATGGTCGTGTTCGAATGGTAAAGCGAGTGGTAGTAAGCTACCTAAGTTTGAAATTTCCTCATCATAATAGCTATCTATTTAACGAATTTTAGCTAGTTTTCCTTAGTTTTCTTAACAGTTTGACATAATGTATAAATGTTTAACGAAATTTCATATATGTGAAATTAGTCGGGTTCACTTGAATCTTCATATTTGTTATCCCACTATGACATTTTGAACTATGATAATTTTACAGGCCAAGAAGCATGGAGACCAAAACTCGATCAAGACAATTTTAAATCCAATGGAATCAGAGCCATTCCCCGTCGCTTACGTATTGCTTACGTGACAGTACTACATTCATCAGAAGCTTACGTTTGTGGAGCAATAGCCTTAGCACAAAGCATAAGACAATCTGGATCTCATAAGGACATGATTCTCCTTCACGATGAGACCATAACCAACAGTTCCCTTATCGGTCTGAGCGCTGCGGGATGGAACCTCAGACTAATCGACAGAATTCGAAGCCCTTTCTCAATGAAGGATTCTTACAATGAGTGGAACTATAGCAAGTTACGTGTGTGGCAAGTTACTGACTATGATAAACTTGTATTTATAGACGCAGATTTCATCGTCCTTAAGAAGATCGATTATCTCTTCTACTATCCAGAACTCTCGGCAGCAAGCAATGACAAGGATTTGTTCAACTCCGGAATCATGGTAATTTAATATAGCTGATTATAATAATTGTATTTGATCTTTTAACATATTTGGTTCAAGGTTTTAGATTTTCATATAAAAATTTGAAATAGTAATCTATATATTTTGACTTAAATGGCTTAAAACACTGTTTTAAAATCAGAATTTAGGCAACCCATCCTTCAAATAATTTGCTGAATTTTTAAAAATTAAAATAGCTTCATTACTTCACTGATTTCTTTTAATAATTTTTAAGAAAATTTTTTGCTGATATATTGATTTGGTTTTATTTCCTTCAAGCAATAATTTTAATCTATATAATCAAGTAGTAGTGGTCAAATGGTTCAAAGATTCACCATGAATATCTTTCTTTGATTCTATTTATTTTTCATATCATGATTTTATTTATTTTTGCCACCTCTAAACGTTTTAAAAGGTAAGAAAAATTAGATTTTCGTATATTTCAAGAGAATAGTCTTTTTTTTTTATCTAAATTTTATCAGTAATAAAGAAAAAAAAAGTTTGACAATATATTTGTCTTTAGCTAAAAAACATATAAATTTATAGAGTAACAATTAATTTTCTTTGAATCAGGTTCTGGAGCCATCATTATGTACGTTTAAAGAACTAATGAAGAACACTTTTAAGATGGAGTCATACAATGGAGGAGACCAAGGATTTCTCAATGAGAACTTCGTATGGTGGCATAGATTATCAAAACGTGTGAACACAATGAAGTTCTTTGAAGGTAAAGATGAAAGCAAACATAATCTTCCTGAGAATCTTGAAGGTGTGCACTACTTGGGATTGAAGCCATGGGCATGTTACAGAGACTACGATTGCAATTGGGACATGAGTCAAAAACATGTCTTTGCGAGCGATTCGGTGAACCAAAAATGGTGGAAAGTTTATGACAAGATGTCAAATCAGTTGAAGAGTTATTGTGGTTTGAATAAGGAGATGCATATGAGGATTGAGAAGTGGAGAAGAATTGCTCAGAACAATAGTTTGCCTGATAGACATTGGGAGATTAAAGTGAATGATCCTAGGAAGAAGAACGTTCAGGTTCAGTGAGAGGGTTTAGGATTTTATTTATCTATTTGTTTTGAGTGTTTGAGGACACCTGAGGGAAATGAAAATGGAGAAACCTTCTGATTGAAGAAAGGGTTTTTGTTGCAGTATTATTAAAGATATATAAAGGGGAGAATTATTATTATGGTATTGTTATTCTGATATAGTCATTTAAATGATGTTTAATCAATAAAACTTCTAATTCATTTATCCTATTTTCTTAAGAGTACATGTTGATCTCTTATTGTGATTTAGTGAGATATTGAGTAAGTATATTTGGGGAATATGGTGGTGAATTGTAAGAAGTTTTATAAAGACTATTTAATTAATATGTATATATATATATATATATATATATATTATAATATTTTTTTCAACAGAGAAATTGACAAAATTTAACACTTATGTTGAGTTATTAAATAACGAGGTGTTATTGGTTAACAAAATTATATTCAAGTATTAATAAGAAATTCAAGGTTTGAAATGTTTGTTTGTTTTTGGTTTTATGGATTCGAACATTATGATATGTGTTGATTCTGTTACACTTGAAACTAGAAGTTTAGATATCAAAGACACATTCTCGCATATGATGTTAGAGACACTGAATAAAACAAATAAAAAAACATGAACTAGTTGTTGTTTTTTCTAAAAGAAATTATCTCACTAAATTTTATACTTATATTAATTTATTAAAATATAATTATTAAATTAAAATGCATCAATAACACATTCAATTTCAAAATATTTTTTGCTCGATAAAAAAAAAAACTCATTTTGAACATGAACTAGTTGTTGGTGTCAATCAACAAGAAAATCTATCATTTATCAATCTATACATTTTAATGAGTACATTGGTCAGTCTACACCTTTTGATTCAGATAGATTGATTTGTGAAAAGAAAACTTGTGTTACAAATACACAAAAATGGTTTTATTTTTTGAATTTTGTCTTCTTCTTTTTTTTCAGTTCATCAATCTTTACAAAATTGATAATGCAGTTTTAAATTTGGTGTCTTTTTATTGTTGCTAAAGTATAAACTTATGGTTAACAATATATTTGTCTCGAAACAAAACATACGATTTTTGTGCAATATTTGTTCAGCCTTGTATATTGATTGACGTGAAAAAACTAAAAAATATTAAACTACAGAAGTTTGATTTTTTTTAGGGTGATTTACTCAAATGCTCTAGAATTATAGAGTAATAATTTAAATGTCCTTGGATTATCCATAATTCTTCAAATACTCCTTTTTAAAAAATGTTGTTTTATTTTTTTTTTTTGATGTGTAAACAAAAACCTAATAACAAAATGTCATTAATGAATCTTGCCACGTAAGTGCGCGCCAACCGCGCTAGGTCGTATTAAGCACAACCAAATTAGCTTTCTTCTTACAAACCTTGTGAAACTCAGCCAAGATCCGCCAAAGTGTGACAGAGTTTGGATGATCTTGGTTAAGCTAAACTAAGATCAACCATAGCTCAAAAACTGTGTGAATGATCCGCCACGTTGAATTAAGCACTACTAAGTTAACCAAGATCCGTCAATGTGTGGCAGAGTTTGGCGGATCTTGGTTGAGCTTACTTTGACCAAGCTCTATATAAGTACAGTTGTGTGGTTAATTGAAGCAAAATTAATACGTTAGTGGCTATAAACTAGATATGTATACAAAGTTAAGTGAAGCCATATACAAAGTTAATTACTTCAGTGGTTATAAACTGTATATGTACAAAATTAATTAAAGAAAATACAATAGAAATAAAATCAAATACAAAGTTAATTGAAGCCATATACAAAGTTAATTAAAGCCATATACAAAGTTAATTACTTCCACTGCAAAAACAACCCTTGTAACACGGTAATGAGTACCTACTTATCAACATTTTCAAACCGCGGATAAGGATATGTGCATGAAATTGTCTCTGGAAGTGGGAGCTCATCCATGATCTCAAGGGCGAATTTGAGGCGTAGAAACAGGACGAACTTATCATCTAATCCCCTAAATCTTTGTCCAAGGCCTAAGCACTCAATAAACTTGAGGGTGTAAATGCCACAGTCGCCCGATTGGTGGTTGATTAGGATTCCCTTCACCTTATTGACAGTGAAAGCCCTCGCCTTGGTCCCTTTCCGTATCTCAGAAGCTAACATTGTCCTGCGCAGATAGGGTATCATTCTCGTGTACGGCCTGCTTGCAAAAAACATAAGAAAACAAGTTAAACCAAGATCAACCAAGGCTCAAACAAGATCAACCAAAATCAACCAAAGTTAACCAAGATAAACCATACCTCACAAAGTTAATCAGTAATTGATGCGGTACAACAGAGGTAGAAGGATCATAGATTTTAACGGTCTCTAGTAGTAAATCGATCTCCAACACTACCCAATGAATATTGTTGCTTGTTCGTAGGACACAATACAGGGGCTATACCGGTATATATTTCCCACATCAATTCTTTGAACATATACTTATGCGGGTTTTCCACGAAGGACTAGTACTTTGAACACCAATAGACACATAATGAAGGGTCAATCAATGTTATCCGATTAGTCTTGTACAGAGTTGGAGTCTGCATATGTCTTCTACGAAACATATTCATAGCGTTACTCATATGCTGCAAAACATATATAACTTATAAGCACAACTAAACTATGTGAAACTCAACCAAAGTCTAAGGAATTTACCAAATATGTTAACCATCTGTAATAATCATGTGGCCACATACGTTTAGGCATCAGCAACTGGCAATATAACTCAGTTAAAGGATTGATGTCATCCACCAAGTTATCACTATAAGTTTCGGTGGTTAACAACACCAAACACCAAAATAATACAATAAAGGAGTCATATAAGGGACTTACAATTCAAGTCTAACTGGATTATGCAGCCGCTTCAATTTGGACTTTTCTACTGATCCAAAAGGATCGTATGAGTTAGGCGCTATGTCATCGTCTATGAGGCGCCTAACCACATAGCTTTTCGAATGGTGATTTCTGAATTTAACAGCAAACCGCAATTAAATATCAACCAAATTCAACCAGATCAAATATAAATCAAACTCAACCAAGGTTAATTAAGATCAACCAAACTCAACCAAGGTCAACCAAAGTCAAACAAACTACCTGGTTCACAGCGAGAGTACGTGGTCTTGATGCATTGGGCATTACGTCCTCCATATATATCAAATCCTTGCATTAAGCGATTACTTTGTGCAGAATTTGACATTTGTCTTCCCAAACTTGCGTTGTCTTCTCTTGCATTGACCCTAAATCCAAAGTAGGACTTTGCGATGGAGTTTGCAACTAACTACTAACCTCAGGGTTTCTTAAAATTTTCAACGCTGGGGACAAAGGGTCAGACGTTTCATGCTCCTCAAACATCCATTTCTTCTGCAAGCAAAAGGGAAACATTGTAACCACATCACAATTCACCAAAGTACTACCAAATATTTAAGAACAAATAAATAACCTTTTGATTGTGAGGAAGCCGTAAGGCTGGGGAAAGAGTGTGTGAGGATTTCCTCTCCTCATAATTACGTTCCTTCTACAAAACAGAAGATGTAACTAGCGTTAAAAAGTAAATCAACCAAAGTCAGTCGGAGTTAGCTAAGCTAAACCACACATTATAAAACATTAGCCAAAATACATCCGCCAAAGTCAGGGTTTCTTACAATTTTCAACGCTGGGGACAAAGGGTCAAACATTTCATGCTCCTCAAACATTCATTCCTTCTACAAGCTAAAGGGAAACAATGTAAGCACATCATAATTCACCAAAATACTACCAAAAATTTAAGAACAAATAAACAACCTTTTGATTGTGAGGAAGTCGTAAGGCTGGGGAAAGAGTGTGTGAGGATTTCTTCTCCTCAGAATTATGTTCCTTCTACAAAACAGAAGATGTAACTAGCATTAAAAAAGTAAATCAACCAAAGAGATGAAGTCAGCCAAGCTAAACCACACTTTATAAAACATTAGCCAAAATACATCCGCTAAAGTTAGCCAAAGTAAACCACACGTTATAAAACATTAGCCAAAGTAAGTCAAGCTAAACCACACGTTATAACTTAAAATATACTACATCCGCAAAAGTCAGCTACACTAAACCACACGTAAGTAAATCAACATCATAATCATATCTCACGTACATGTACATTTTCAGTGGGTGTTAATCCTGGGGAATTGTGAGGTTTGCTGCTCCTTAGATATCATTTCCTTCTGGAAAAAAACGTGATAGAGTTAGTACAACTCTATTAGCTCATACATAGTTACATTATTAATGTCTTTTAGTGCTCATATACATCAATAAAGTCAACTAAACTCTGCCACAAAGTTTACAAAGTGCCCACCACAATATACATAATTGAGTCCTCCAAACATAGTCCCTCTCATAATCAAGTACACTTTTATGTACTATTTTTTGAGAATGTGAGGATTCACTTCCACAAGTCTGACTTTCATCCACATGAGACTTATTAGGCTCTTCCAATGTCATCACCACCTCTGATGATCTTGACTCCATCAGCTCAACGAGGCGTTCATTGATCAAGTTCTGCTGTGATAGGGCTTCCTTCAAGCCTATAAAGCCGATCATCCGTCGCCACTTGGTCTATTCTTTGCTCCTCCACCCTTGCAATCTGTTCTAACGTGTTGATTTCATCAAATCTCATCACATCAAAAGCATGTTTTATGGACCGAAGGTTGTCTAGCATAATCTTCTTCGATTCCCCTTCTTCTTTGGCCTCGAATTCCTTCTTCAAATTTTTCTCCAATCTTTTCTTTTCATTTATTTTGGCCACTTTTTGAAATTCTGCCAAAGTCATATCAGAAACCTTTGGCCTTGGCTTATCCTTTGCTTTTGGACTATCATGAGACTTCTTTTTTTCCGTTGGTGTATCCTTTGCCATATTGGAATCGGGAGCCTTCTTTTGACTAGTAGATTCTTTCTTCTCAGCCACCTTCTTAGCACTCTTAGCCTTCCTAGCACTTCTGAGCTCACTTTGTAACTCATCGACCTTCCTTTTTGCAGAGGTCGGGATAGCCCAAAATGTTTCATCTAATGTCCCATCTAGAACGTCTCTGATCATTCTGTCAACTTTGGGATCCCGATATTCTTTAAATGGCCACTCAGGGTATATGTCATCGTAAGACTTTTGGATAAGGTGCATCACATTCACCTACAAAATCAGCCAGCCAAAGTCAGCCAATCTCAAATACAGGTTACAAATAACTAGCCAAAATACATCTACAAAGTCAGCCAAACTAAATCACATTTTATAAAACATTAGCCAAAATACATGCGCCAAAGCCAGCCAAAATCAGCCAAACTAAACCACACATTATAAAACATTAGCCAAAATACATCTGCCAAAGTCAGCCAAACTAAACCACAAGTTAAATCAAAATCGGTCAATGGATTAAGCTTACATTGTCGTTTCCGGATGTCATCTTATCATAGTCGAAGACATCCTCAATATTTATACGACGGCAACTACGTGTAGTCCATCGCAAAAGTGAAATTGGGCCACCTACTTTATATCCGCACATTAAATCTAGATGTAGGATAATCTCGTACGCCCATATTAGAAGTAGATGCACAAATCCATGCACACTCAACCTCGTCGTTTCCATTGAGGCACCAGAGATCGACTTCAAGAGGGACTGAAATGCTACTCTCCCCCAAGGATGTCTCTCAAATCTATCTGGATCCATCACAAATTTAGCATAGAAAGCTGGGATCCTACTATTCTTGTGTAGACCAAATATTACAGTATATAACACTACCAGCAACCCCACCATCTTCATCTTGGCAAGAGATCAATCATTGCATCCCTTTAATACCTTCAAGTTTTGCCCATGTTAGACCACCATTGATGAATCCCAACCTATCAGAACGCACTCGGACGACGGAACGGAGGAGGGACAGGACGAGGATCAACACAGATCAACCCGCAGGTTGAGAGAAACAGACGGACTCACTCGCGAGACACAGAACAATAGCCAAGTACCAAAGATCGACCCAAGAATCATTACCAGATCCAAAACAGCTGCCCGAAAGGTCCAGACCCAATTTAACAACTATGCAAACCCGACGGAGGTTATTTGATCGGTCTTCACCATTACTAGGTGAAGACCCAAAAGACGTTAAGGAAATTGGTACTCTTTATCCTCACCTTGGGTTTGTCCCAAGCGGTTTTCAAAGGGATGTTTTAATGAGGTCAAGATACTTAGCGCATGGCCACGTATCTCCGTATGTAGTGGCCATTTCTCCCCCTCTTATAATAACAACCGTTGAGGCTTCTTTCTCTTGGTTGTAGTAAGGAGACGTCCCTTTTTTCTGACCCGCGTTTTCTTTGAGTTGACCCAAATGTCTTAGGGTTTTGTAAGCGCGCCTATATAAAGCCTTCTTAGGTCTTTGTAAGAAGGTTAACCTTCATTTTATAAAAGAACAAAGTTTCTCTCTTTTCTCTCTTTGCGTGCAACTCGCATAGAAATCCTTAGCCGCCGTCGAACCGGGCTCACGGCGGCTGAGTTTAGCCGTATCAGGAGAAGAGCCATCGCCCACGTGTCGCTACAACAATCCATCCCATCAATCTTAGCCGCATTGCTACCATTCGTTCGGAGCTTATGGATCGAGACATATATGTGACCTCCTTCACCCACGCAACCTATTCACAACCCGAATCTCGTTTCCGTACCTTTGATCGTTCGATATGCTCCTCCGGCAAACCCGGCCATAGCCGAATGACGCATCAGTTTTGGTATCAGAGCCAAAGATTCCACACGGGTTTATGTATCCTCTCTAGTTTCCTTTGCTAATTTCGTTCTTTCAAAAATAAAAAAAAAATCATCTTTGCTTCGCCGTGCGTTTTCTTCATCCTTCTTCGTCTTTTCTCTTTAAAAGTTTAAGTCTTTGTTCCTCTTTGGTTTTTTTTTGCGTTAAAAGCTTGAGTCTTGCTTCTGATTTGTTGTAGTGGCTTTGAAAATCACTTGTTTGAAGTTTCTACCGTCTTTCAGCCGATTTTTGAATCTTCATGTTCATCGTATTCTTCGTGTTCTTCATTTCGTGTTCATCCCTTTTGGTTTCTAGATCCTTAAAGTTATTTCTCCGTAGAGTTTGCGCGTTTCTCTGGTGGCCTTCAAAACCACGTGTAACATTTTGAGCTTGCGACTCTGTACCTTTTGTTGTGTTGCTCGGTCGTTGCTTGCTTTTGACCATTATCTCTCCAATCATTAGTTGTCGCGGTACTTTTTCCGATACACCAAATTTTGTACACTGCCGACCATACTTTTTCCGGTACATCGGAATCCGTACACCACCGTCCGTACAATGGCGGCCCAAGACCCACCATTAGTAAAGGCCCCTCCACCTGAGATTGGAGCTGTCCTCACTCAAATCCAAGTACAACTGGGCCAGATCGATGAATGACTCAACCGTTTAGAGCTTGTTAGACCACCATCGCCACCCGTCTAACGAGCACAACCTTTCCGAGACCCGAGAATCCCACCGCCTCCCGGATAAAAGCAAGATCAGGGACATGTCAAAGATTATTCGTCCGAAGAAGATCCAGAATACCCGAGGCGGAGACACTATCGCCGGGATGATAATCGACCCATGGGTCCCAATCCAACGAGGCCATCTTACAAGCTCACTGTTCTCACCTTCGCCAGGAAGGTAGATTCGGAGGCCTACTTTCAACGGGAAAGGCTTATGGACAAGGTGTTCTCTTGCTACAGCTACCCGAATCAACGCCAAGTCACTTTCGCCGCCGCCCAACTCACTGATCACGCTCTTACATGGTGGGACTGAGATGTGGATGATCACAGGAGGAAGCATGAGCGGTTCATGCCTGATTTGACTGGCATGAAGGCCTTGATAAGGCTTCGGTACATTCCTCAATATTATAGTCGAGACTTTCAACGACGGTTTAGAAGGCTCACACAAGGAACCAAGAGCGTTGAAGAGTATTTTGAAGAATTTCGGCATCTAAGGAACCAGTTACAAGTCGAAGAGACCGAGAAAACTTTAATGGCCCAATTCTTGGATGGTATGAACGACAAGATCACAAGGAAGGTTAAGCGACAAACCTACCACGGGTTTGAAGACATGTTACACTTGGCCATCCAAGTGGCAACAAATCAAGAGGAAGAACGCCAGCACCATCCAGACTTGGGGCCAAGGTCTTATGAGATGGTCCCCGAACGCCTCACCATAGCACAGAGCCAACCGTCGACCTGAGAAGCCAAAAGTTGCCCGCATCGACTCCCGGTTCAAGCCGCGACCCGCTCCCCCAACCCACCGATGCAAGGACTAGAGACAATGAATGTTTCAAGTGCCTGGGGCGAGACCATTATGCTCGTGATTGTCCAAACCAACGAAATATGACCCTTACGGCCACCGGGGAGTATGAGTCTCAGGACGAGGCTGACGACGCAAGAGCCCCCCAATGATTCTGAGGTCGAAGAAACCATTTCCGAACCGGAGGTTGGACAAATCCTTATGATTCGCCGGATGCTTAGTGTAGCCCCATTGCCAGATGACTCCAACCAGCGCGACAGCATCTTCCATACCCGGTGCATGGTAAGTGGAAAAGTGTGTGGCTTGATCATCGACGGGGGCTCATGTATTAATGTCGCGAGTTCCTACAAGGTCAAGAAACTCTTTCTTGTAACCACACCCCACCCGAAACCCTATAAGTTTAAGGGGTTGAACAACAAGTCTATGATCACTGTCTTTGAACAAGTTTCGGTTACATTTAATGTATGCCCATACAAAGACCAAGTCCTATGTGATGTAGTCCCAATGCAAGCTAGCCACCTATTGTTGGGTAGGCATTGGCAATTTGATAAGAAAACATCGCATTGTGGTCATACAAATCAATATTTCTTCACGCATGAGAGCAAGTGTATTTGCCTTAAACCGTTGACACCCTCTCAAGTTAATGAATTGCAAACGAACATGACTAAGGACCCAGACACTAAAATGAACCTATTGATTAATGTTGGAGATATTAGAAGATCACTTAGTGACTCTACTTGTCATGTTTTACTAATGGTCTTTAAAGAGTTGTTGTCTATAACTAGTGAAGAAGCACCCGTTCCGGAGGCCATTAAGAAACTCATAAGCCGATTCCAAGATGTGTTTCCCAAAGTGCTGCCACATGGTCTCCCACCTATCCGGGGAATCAAACACAAAATCGATCTCATCCCGAGAGCTCAACTTCAAAATCGGGCCGCCTATAGGGTCAATCCAACCGAAGCTAAGGAATTGGAAAGACAAGTTGGTGATCTTATAAAGCAAGGTTATTTGCGTGAGAGCCTTAGACCGTGTGTTGTGGCATTTCTCTTAGTTTCCAAGAATGATGGATCTTGATGTATGTGTGTTGACTGTAGGATGGTCAACAACATAACCATGAAGTATAGACACCCCATTCCGAGATTAGATGATATGCTTGATGAGTTAGATGGAGCAAGCATCTTCACCAAGATTGATCTCAAGAGTGGCTACCACCAAGTCCGAATTAAAGAAGGTGATGAATGGAAAACGGCCTTCAAAACCAAGCAAGGCCTTTACGAGTAGCTGGTCATGCCCTTTGGCCTCTCCAACGCTCAATCTACTTTCATGCGTCTAATGAACCACATAATCCGACCTTTTATCAATAATTTGTTGTGGTTTATTTTGATGACATCCTTATCTATAGTCGTAATCTAGAGGATCACTTGGCCCATCTTAATGCGTTTTTGACAACACTTCGAGAAGAGAAGTTATACGCTAACTTCAAGAAGTGTGTCTTTGGTACTAATGAACTCGTTTTCCTAGGTTTTGTTGTGATTGTGCAGGGACTACGAGTAAATAAAGAGAAGATAAAGGCTATAAAAGAATGACCCACGCCAACCACCGTAAGCCAAGTGAGGAGCTTCCACGGCCTAACCAGCTTCTACCGGCGATTTGTCAAATATTTTAGCACCATGGCCGCATTTCTTACCGCCATCATCAAGAAGAGTAAGGAGTTTGCATAGGGACCAACCCAAGAAGCATCGTTCCAAGAGCTTTAAAGGAGGCTGACCCAAGCTCCCCTTCTAGTTCTACCCAACTTTGAGAAGACCTTTGAAGTAGAGTGTGATCCATCCAACATCAGAATCGGAGCGGTCCTAACCCAAGGAGCCAACCCGTTGCCTATTTTAGTGAGAAACTACATGGCCCCACCCTGAATTACCGACGTATAACAAGGATCTCTATGCCTTGGTTAGGGCCATGGAGACTTGGCAACATTATCTTTTACCCCGAGAATTTGTGATTCACACGGATCACGAAACTTTGAAGCACTTTCGCGGCCAAACCAACCTCAAGAAGCGGCACACCAAATGGCTAGAGTTCATCGAGGCTTTTCCCTACGTAATCAAGTATAATAAGGGCAAGGAAAATATTGTAGCCGACGCCTTGTCAAGGAGACATGTTTTGATTACTACTATGGAGGCAAGAGTATTAGGTTTTGAGGGACGCAAAGGAGCCTACGTGGAAGATCCGGAGTTTGGAGAGAGTTATAGAGACCATGGAAAGGGAGTTCATTCTCGCTTTTATATTAATGATGGTTTTCTTTTCCGTGATCGTAGGTTATGCATACTTGCCGGTTCCATCTGAACACTCCTAATGCAAGAAGCCCATGGAGGTGGCCTAACCGGTCATTTTGGAGTCACCAAAACCTTGGAAGTTCTTAAAGAACACTTCTATTGGCCCAAGATGAAATGGATAGTAGAGAAGTTTGTGGGTCGTTGCATCACTTGTCGAACCCCCAAATCCACCCCGCGACCCCACGGGTTATACGCGAACTCCATGAGTGGGAGTAGTTCAAGCCAAGTCCCCGGGTTACTCACGACGGTGGTCCAGATCAAAGCTCCTACTGTCCGATTCACAACTTCTGTTTGGCCATCGGTTTGCGGGTGGCATACGGTTGAGTATAGTAACTTGGTCCCCATCTTTCTCCATAAGGTCCGCCAGAAATTACCAAGGAATCTTGGGTCGCGATCGGAGACTATACTGCAGGGCAACACGTGTAGTCTTACTACTTCTCGGAAGAAGAGGTTGGCTAGGGCCGTGGCATCTGTGAGCTTGTTGCAAGGTATAAAGTGCGCCAATTTAAAAAACCTGTCAACAACAACAAAGATAGAATCCTTGCGATAACAATTAGGCAACCCAAGCACAAAATCCATTGATAAATCAACCCATGGTCCGTCCGGAATTGGTTCATTCCGCAACCAAGAAGTCTCCCTTTGAAGTGGCCTACAGTTTCAAACCTTTAATGCCTATGGACTTACTACCACTGCCGCCCAATGAAAAAGAGTGTCAAGATAGGTTAACCAAGGCTGAGCTAGTCAAGAAACTGCACGCCGAGGTTTGGGAAATTTTGGAAAGAAGGACTGAACATTATGCTCGTAAAGCCAACCAACACCGCAAGACTATGATCTTCAAATCCGGCGATTAAGTTTTCTTACACTTGAGACCGGAAAGGTTCCCACAACACCGAAAAGACAAACTCAGCCCGCGAGGAGACGGGCCTTACCAAGTCATCGAACGGATCAACGACAATGCATACCGCCTTGAACTCACCGGTACGTATCAAACCTCTACCTCTTTCAACGTAGCTGAATTAGTCCTTTTTGATGTAGGTGACAATGATGACGTTCTGAGGTCAGAACCTTCCCAAGCGGGAGGGAATGACGAAACCTAACATATCGGAACGCACTCGGACGACGGAACGGATAAGGGATGGGACGAGAATCAACACAGATCGACCCGCTGGTCGAGAGAAACAAACGGACTAACTCGCGAGACACAGAACAATAGCCAAGTACCAAGAATCGACCCGGGAATCACTACCAGACCCAAAACAGCTGCCCGAAAGGTCCAGACCCAATGCAAAACTACGCAACTAAGTTCTTAGCATTGTATGACCCGCGGTCATACAACCAAGCTGGACGCGACCCGACGGAGGTTATCCGATCGGTCTTCACCATTACTAGGTGAAGACCTGAAAGACGTTAAGGAAATTGATACTCTTTTTCCTCACCTTGGGTTTGTCCCAAGTGGTTTTTCAAGGGAGGTTTTAATGAGGTCAAGGTACTTAGCGCATGGCCACGCATCTCTGTATATCGTGGTCATTTCTCCCCCTCTTATAATAATAGCCGTTGAGGCTTCTTTCTCTTGGTTGTAATAAGGAGACGTCCCTTTTGTTTGACCCGCATTTTATTTGAGTTGACCCAAATGTTTTATGGTTTTGTAAGCGCGCCTATATAAAGGCTTCTTAGGTCTTTGTAAGAAGGTTAGCCTTCATTTTATAAAAGAACAAAGTTTCCCTCTTTTCTCTCTTTGCATGCGACTCGCACAGAAATCCTTAGCCATCGTCAAACCGGGCTCACAACGGCAGATTTTAGCCATATCGTGAGAAGAGTCATCGCTCACGTGTCGCTACAACAATCCATCCCATCAATCTTATCTGCATCGCTACCATTCGCTCGAAGCTTACGGATCGAGACATATCTGTAATCTCCTCCACCCACACAACCTATTCGCAACCCGAATCTCGTTTCCGTACCATTCATCGTTCGTTATGCTCCTCTGTCAAACCCTGCCATAGCCGCGTGACGCATTAATCACTGTGGTCTAAACTCATGTCAGCTCATAACTCACCTGAAGCTAAGTTTGCATTATTAGCTTCAGGTAACCCACAGTTCATCTGCGTGATGTGGTAAAATTCCTGCAGAGAAAATCTCACTGGCCGACCATCGGCGAACACCCACAACTCATTCACATTAGGTGTGTAAAGCATATTACCAAACATGAGTTCAACATATTTGCTGCTCCATGAGAACCATGTGCCAGCGCAGTATAATCTCAAGTTGAGAATTCTTCTTTATTCCATCGTAAGCATCAATGTAAATAAGACCCCTCAACTATATTATCTTCCTCAAATTGCAGTAGTGGTTGATGGGTCGGGTCCAAGACGAGATTGTTCCTATTCCAACAGCCCTCATATGGTACTTCTCTGTTATCCCCCATATATGTGAAAACTAAACAAGAAAATAGTTTAATAAAAATCTCTACCAAATTCTGCCAAAAAAAAACAAAGTTTACCACACTAGATCATTAATTAACCAAAATCTACCAAAGTCAGCCAATGTTTTCCAAAGTCTGAAAAAGTCTGGCATACTAAGTCCGTCAAACAAAACAAATTCTGCCAAAGTCTGCCACACTATGGACCAAAGTCTACCAAACAAAACTAATTTTGTCAACGTCTGCCAGAGTCTGCCAGACTATGAAGCAAAGTCTGCCAAAAAAAAAACAAAGTCGACCATACTATAAACTCACTCAACCAAAGTCTACAAGGAAGGTTACAGGAACACTACCAAAGATGAAGGAGACGAAGTAAAAAACGTAAAAAAATAAAACTTTCGAAAATTTTTAAACCTAGAAAAAAGTATTAAAAATGTAGTTCAAATCGAAGATTTGAGCGTTCGAAATCCATAAACATATGCTACATTACCTTTCAAAGAGACGATGAAGATGGCGAAGACAAAGAAAGAAGAAGATGAAGAAACGAGAGAAAATGTGGAATTTAGGAGAAAAAAATCATCGAAGAAGAAAACGAAGGAGACGAAGAAGATGAAGATGATGAAGAATACGATGAATGAGACGAAGGAGACGATGACGATTACAAAGACGATGAAGATGAAAGACGAAGTAGAAGTTGAGAAATACGATAGAATACAAAAGTTAGAAAGAAGACGAAGTGTAACAGTTAAAATTCTTCTTTCTTTTGTGTTTTTTTAAAGTGGCACATTAGTAAATAAGAAAAAAATTTGTGTCGTTCATCACATTTCCTATGCTTTTTTCCCGAATTTTTATAAACTATTTGAGTAAATATCATATAATTGTAGATTATTTGAGTCATTCTGTTTTCTATGAAGTCAAGAATATCAACATTTATTGGCATTTTCTGTTCATTTCTTGTTACTTAACACGATCAGAATTGTTCTTCAGCAAAATCAATCGTGTTTTCACTTACCTTGTTCATTTCTTCTTTCCCAAGGCATCTTCTTCTCATCACCTTCAACTTCAACAACTTGATCTGCAAATAAAAGTGAATGTTTTATGATTATCTTTATAAGAATCGCATGTCCACACAGAGAATTATGAATCCGTAATTTTTTACCTTCAGCAAGATCTCCACTTCCCGAACGCAAATCAGAGGTGGTCGTTGAAGTCAACTTATGTTCCTTCGTTGATGGATGCATATTATCAAACTAACAAAGAGAGAACTGGAGAAGCCGATACACGAATAAAGAAAGAAAGCGTTTTGTTTGTCATTAGTTATTGAAATGGATACAAAATCAAATCAATTGTAGAAAACCAGATTTAACAAACCAACTATAACCGATTTGTATTTAGTCTAATATCCCCTTCAATATAGCAAGTATATAGATATCTTTGCCATCTTGCTAATGATAGAAGCAAATCAGCTATAAGCTAATGGTTTAGTAAAGACATCTGCTAGATTATCTTCTGACTTGACATGTAAAGGCTTTATTAATCCATCAATGATCTTTTCCCTAACTTTGTGACAATCTATTTCTAAATGTTTTGTCTTTTCATGGAAACTGAGTTGTTTGATATATGAATCTCTGCCATTGAGTCATAGAAGAATGCTAATGCTTGAGGTTGAGGTGCATCTAGTTCTTCAAGTAGATCAACAAGCCACATCACTTCCTTTAAGGCAAATCTCATACTACGATATTGATACTCTGATCCTGCTGATGAGAGTGAAAATGCATGTTGTTTCTTAGATTTCCAAGAGATAGGGGAAGATCCAAGAAAAATACAAAAACATGAAGTTGATCCTCAATCCTTATAGGAAGCCCAATCAGCATCTGTGAAAGTTTTAGAATTAAGTCACAATTTGCAGCATAGAAAATGCCTTTGCCTATTGTTCATTTTAAGTAGTGTAAAACCTTGTAGGCAGCTTGCAAGTGAGATTATTTCAGAGCTAATGTGAATTGGCATAGTCAGTTTACTACAAAAGTAATATCGGGTCTTTGATATTGTGAGATACATCATTTTACAAACAAGCCTCCCATACTTTTCTAGTTCTGTAAGCAATTCATTACTGTCTAAAGAGAGTTGTAAACTCGGCTCCATTGGTATGCTTGAAGGATTACAGGCTAATAAACATGCTTCTTCAAGCACCTCTAAAGTATACTTTCTATGTCATATTGAATTCTTGTAGCATTCCTTGCTATTTCCAAACCAAGAAAGTACCTTAATGGTCCCAAATCTCTGATTTTAAAATGCTTGTGTAGGGCAGCTTTGAGTTGAGTAACATCATTTTCATTATTGGAAGCAATCACAATGCTGTCTACATAGACTAAAACAGTAATGTATCTTCCATTGATACTTTCAATGAAAAGCGTGTGATTTGTGTAAGATTTCTTAAAACCAAAAGACGGTAAGAGCAACTCTAATGGTTAATATTCTTTTAGGAGTTTCTAAACAATAAAATACTAATATCATTTGTTAAAATTTAATTTTTATTTAAATTTTAAACTCTTAAAAAGGTTGGTTCAATAAGATATAGATATGTGGCAAAATGGGGTTCTTCTTTAAAAACCATGAGTTCTTAAAACTCTTGTTTAAGAACCCCATTATAGTCTCTCTTGTTTTTTTTGTTTTTTTTTGTTTTTTTAATATTAAGAATCCTTCTTAAGATATATGGGTGGAGATGTCTAAGGTGTTGCTGAACTTTATGAACTATTGCCTTGAAGCCTGTTTTAATCCATAAAGAAATTTGTGCAACTTACATACTGCATTATCAGGTAAGACCTCTCCTTGTCTAGGTGTATACCCTAGTGGTAGATTTTTCATGCAGATCCCCATTCAAAAACGCATTAGACACATCAACTTGAGTAAGACTCCAACCTTTTGCTGTGGTCACTCCAATTAGAGTTTTAATTGTAGTTATCTTAGCTACAAGGGAGAAAGTATCTACAAAATCTACATCTTCCTTTTGGGTAAAGCCCTTAGCAACTAACCTAGCCTTATATCTTTCTATGGTTCCATCAGCATTCAACTTAGTTTTATATACCCATCTACATCTTATGGCTCGCTTTCCTTTTGGCAAAGAGCAAATTGTCCAGGTTCCAGAATTTTCTAAAGCAATTAAGTCCTCATTCATGGCATAGATCCATTCATGGAATCGTTTAGCTTGAGAAAAGCTGGGGGGTTCAGAGAATAAACTTACACCACATATGTACGTCTTGTAAGTTTCTGATAGCTGGTCATATGACACATTTGCCAATGGAAAAGGTAAATTTGTTTCTGTAATTCCACAGTAGTAGTCATGGAGATATTTTGGTGCTTGTCTTTTTCTTGTTGGATTTTGTGGGCAAGGTCTCTTTAGTTTCATTTTTACTGTTTTGATGCTCTGAAGTTGTGGTGAGGTTCTGAACTTCATTTGTGGTTGTACTGAGGTTATCGACTTTATTTGTGGTTGCATCTCTAGAAGGTGAAACAGCTGGAAAATCACAATTTAAATTGTCCACAACATCTCTCTCTGCAAGTTCAGTAGAGAATAAATCATCAATCTGAATCTGATCTGTATTGTGAAAGGGAAATAGATCCTCGTGAAAGATTACATTGCGAGAGATGTTTTTCATTTGTTTCTAGGTCCAGCAAATTGTATCCCTTCTTATTTTCATATTCGATCGTTGGAAGAGTGGAAAGTTATCGCGTTATGTTTATTGTTTGTTCCTTTCTATTTAATGAAAAAATGCCAAAAAAGACAATTTTAAGTGCCAAAGAATTTGTTATATTAACAACTGAGGGTCTCATCAATTTCCAGAACCGTTTAACTTTACAAATTTTATTACTGTTCAAAATGGTCTAACCAAAAATAAAAGTTAAGTCAATTTGGTATATAAATTAACCCAAAGCAACAGAAGAACCAACAAATCGAACCAAACAGACCTGAAATAACCAAAGATCCAACGAACCAAACAGACCACAATGACCAAATGCCAGGCCTACTGACTCGTTATTGCACCAAGACTCACAATTCACATCACACTTTATGTTCAGATATAAGATATATATGTATTCAATGAATACCTGAAGTTGACGCTTATGTATAACATATATATACTAGTTGAGCAATCGAAATATCAAAAACAAAGCTTTAGAAACAGTGAAGCCTTTCGAGACAAAAGTGCAAAATTGGCTGGAACTCTTTTGTACAAATCATTTGCCTGGAGAAGCAAATCTCGACTTCTCTCGATGTCGGCTCAAGCTTCTATCTCTCGGAGATGATCCCATCCCTGCTTGCTGCATTTTCTCTGCACAAAAATATTGGGTCCATTTGATTTGGAGTGCATATATTGTGTAATGTAGAAATGAGATACCTTTAGAAACGATCTTATGTATGATCTTAAAAATGGTGAATAATGAAGTTACCTCTTCGCTTTCTTTCAAGTTCTTGATCAAGCTCTTCCTTCCACTTCCTCTCTATCTCTGATAGTGCCTGACTACAAAGCCAAAAATAACTCAATTCAAGCTGATAAGAAAACCGGACAGAAATTCTAAGCAAAGGTCACCAGTGACCTATTGTTACCAAATGTTTTCACCTTCCATGAACCCAATATTTTGAGCTATCAAAGTTTAAGACATGCATTTGTGTGACTACCTTGAGGCATTTGGTTCCCTACTTAACCGTAACAAATAAATGAAGAACATGGATCTAAACCGTTCACGCTAAAACCTTAAACACGAAGCAAATGAATAGCTATAGTTGGGCTTACGTCTGGCTGCTTGATTCCTGCTCAACATCAGGACTTGCATTTACATTACTATTATTCAGCACACCAGCGCTACTACCGCTTTCTGGACTCTTTGAACAACAGGCTGCATCTGTTGCTCTAGAAGGTGAACGAGCAAATTGGCCTCTACTTGGAGACCTCATTTTTGGAGGCAGTTTCAAGAAACCACGAGGTGTATCCTCTCGCTTAGTGTTACTGGTATTACTCTCCATGCAGCTAGGAGAGCATGTGATCAAACCGTTGTAGAATTCTTCATACAGAGGCGTCTGTAACTTCTTTAGATCTGCAGCCTACGATTAAAATATTTTGTCAATGGTTGCAGACTCAGATTTGGAAATAAATGCAATGAGGAAACAGAACATTGTGCATGATTCACCTTCTCATCTAAGAAAGCTTTAATTTTTGACTCAGTCAGCTCATTTTCATCCTCGGAGTACGATTGCAAGTCAACTACCATGCTAATTTTGGTCTCTGGCTCTCCAGTTCCAGAAGTTTCGTCAAATTTGCACTTCAGAATATCAGAAATCTCACCAATGGTATTGCAACTCTGCCAAAAGATACTTAATAAGATGTGGTTGCAGATGAGAAAAGAATCTTAATTCTTGATGACATAAGATGAGAGGTGAGAGGTGAGAGGTGAATTAACCCACAGTTTACCTTCTTGGCATCAATACTCTTCTCGAGAGTAGGGTGTGTCTCCTCGTCTTGTGTCAGGAAATTATCATCGTCAATTAAACACATATCATCATCATCGTCATCATAATCATGCATGTTACTATTTTTCATCCCCAAACTGTTATTTTGGATTGAATTCTCGGGAACTGTACAATTGATACTACCTAAGTTACAGATGTCCTCCTACATCGTCACATGTAGACATTTGACTGTAAGAAAAAGAAACAGACAATCAGCAGTCAAAAAATTCAGATTAAAAGTTTTGGCTTCAGCACGGTGCTTACTAGCGTTTCATTTCAGTTAAATCTGATGGTACAGGAACGCTTGAATTTTCCCTGCAAAAAGAAACATCCTATCAAATTGCCTACAGAAAAACTATGACGATATTCTTGTATAGATTGGATTATGTGAACTCACCATGACTGAAGAAAGAAGTATAGAAGCAGATTCCTTCTGTTTGCCCGTAACAAATGGATGCTGCAATTGAAAGAAAGCAAGAACATTATGATTCGAAGAATCAAAATATGTGAACTGATTGGATATCATTTACTCTGTTGATTATTCACCTTTAGCAGCTCAGAAGTAGTTGGCCGCATATTTGGTTCCCTGTCAAGACAGGGACACGATGTTTCAGTAGACAACTACAAAACAAGCAAGAGAAGTAACAGGATTAAAAAAAATCATGAGCCAAAAGTAGCGTACTGCTGCAGACACTTGAGCAAAAAATCTTCTGCGTCAAAGGAGAGATTGTCAGGGATTGGAGGATGTGACTTCGTCGTTCCAATATGGAAGATAGCAGCAATCTGAAAGAAAATGTGTCCACAAAAATTCAAGAAACAGAATTATTTGCAGACATGAACAATAAGACGTACAAATAAAGTACCTCTTTATACTGCTGGCTCCAAGGAGGTTTCCCCAGTCACCATTTCAATTACTGTACACCCTACACTCCAGATATCAGCAGAACTGCATATAAAAGCCACAAGTAATGTGAAATATACTACAAAGCATGTAATCTCATTCGGCAAAATACTACAAGTAATCCTTACAAGCTATGCCCAGTTTGAAGAATAACTTCTGGAGCCATCCAATACGGAGTCCCCTTTT
>JAKUCM010005618.1:0-34951 GCA_023374145.1 Lepidium sativum
TCTCTCCTTCTTCCTTCTTCGTCTTCGTCTTCTTCGTATTGTCGCGACTGCGAAGCCACATAGCGTCGTTTCTTTTCTTCAGATCCGAGAGAGTGAGAGTCAGATTTTCCGGAGGATAACATGAGCAGCAAGGTCGGCGGCGGAGCCAGGAAGGCCAATAATGGAATTCATGATATTCCGTCAGGGTCAAGAAAAATAGTACAAAGCTTGAAGGAAATTGTTAACTCTCCCGAGGCTGAGATCTATGCTATGCTTAAAGAGTGTAACATGGATCCTAATGAAGCCGTTAATCGCCTCCTCTCTCAAGGTCCCTCCTTTTTTCTCTCTTCGATTTGTTTTGCTTGGATGATGAATTTGGGTTGCCAAGATAAGTAGGGTTTTCATGTATCCTTGAGAAGGTTATCTCGAATTTGACTGATTACTGAGATTTCTATTAGGGTTTGATTGGGGTTTTGGTTTAATTCTGAATGGACCATTTTTTTATCGGTTTAGAACTTTGTTTGTTTCTATAATATTAGTCATTATCAAATTCTGGTGCTCTATCTCCTTTAGTGGATTTTGTGTTCTCCTTGATACTCTCTAACTTTCTGGCTGGTTTAATTTCTGAGATCATCATTTCTCGGTTCTTGTTCTATAGATATTGCTAATGGTTTGCTTTCTTAGTCCTTTATCTTCACTTACATAATGTCTTTATTTTCTCTTACTTGTGAGGATTACTTATCCTCTTCTAGGCTCGTCTTTGCATTTGAATCTATACATTATATTGATACTTGTCTTCCCCCTATTTAGATCCTTTTCACGAGGTAAAGAGCAAGAAAGAAAAGAAGAAAGAGGTCAGTCGTTTCTGAAAATTCGTATTCCTACAAAATATTGTGCTTTTAGTGCCTAATTTGGCGTTTTAAAATTTTGCTTCTAGTGTCTAGTATTTGCGTTTTAGTGTCTGGTATTGGCGTTTTAAACTGTTGGCACAATCTGGAAAGAGGTCACTCACATGCTCAGACCATGTGTGATACTATCAACCTCTGAATCTAGAAAACAATTTCTACATTGACATGCCTAATGGTATTGATGTATTGTCACAATTATGTTTTTATACCTTTGGACTACTTAGTGCCTTCAGGCCCTTTTTTTGCGGGAATTGACATAATTCTAGTTTTAGTTAGTTATTATTTGTATAAACCTTTTTTTTGTGTGTGATTTTAAAAGCTTTCAGTATTTGCAAAAATAAAAGAGTTTTTTTTATTTCCTTTCAGACTAGGGATATACTGGATTCCCGACCTCGTGGTATTAATAACATGTACAACCGTGGTGCTAGAGGTGGTTCTGATCGTTATGCTGGACGGAGTGGATCTACTCATTTCAGCTCCATTGGTATACACATTGTCTCTTCGATACAGAAAATTTATATGGATTTAGTCGACATAGGATTAAATGTTGATGTGTTTCTGTTGTTCAGAATCTGGAAACATCCAGGGAAAATCTACAAACAAGAAAGAAAGTGTAACACCAGGTTACGCAGGGTCCTGGTCTTCTGCTTCTAGAGTGGCTAACCACCATCAGGCACCGGACAGGTTTTCACTCTAGTGGTTCTCTTTCTGTTGCTTTAAGTTGGCTAATAATGGGACTGAAGGGTTAAGTACTAATGTGGTCTATAGATTAGGTAGGTAGTAGAATATCACGATTAGTTTCACTCGTACACTCCAGGTACTTAGTTTTTGGAAGATCTGAGCCATGAGATAGGCATTCTCTGACATACAGTTCCTGTTTTATTAACTGGACGCATTGAAATTTTTAATACTCTGGAAGCAGTTGTACATGTTGGTTTGGGGTTGTATGATGAGGTTAGGTATGGTCTGTTTAAGATCATGCGTTTCAGTTAAATGCGTTCCCCATATAGACCTTTAATTTTTTCATCCAACATATTGCTTCAATTTGCTTGTTTTTATTTTCTTTCCAGAATTATGTTTTTCTACATGTTTCTGCTTCATTTTGGTTGTGAAGGTTTCTCATGCTCGCTGGGTATCTTTTGCAGTGATACTGTTTCCATGGAAAATAAATTACAATCAGTTGCCTCAGGCGATGGAATATCATCATTACCGTCGGCTGCCGTACATCAAACTGCATGGTTTGGAGCTTCAGGTCAGAGGTCTATGGCTGACATAGTGAAGATGGGTAGACCACAGAACACGACAACAAAGCAAAATGTATATAGGCGTTCTGAACTAAATCATGAGCATGAAGCTAGTGCAAATCAGCAGGTCCGTGTTAAAGAGGAATGGCCTTCAATTGAGAAGCCAGTAGCAGCTAGTACATCTTCGGTATTAGTAGCACCAGAAGATTCAGAGGTATGCAATGCTCCATCTGACTTCCAGTCCAATGAAGTAGATCAGCAGCTGCAGGAACGGCTAGCAGAAAATCTCCCTTCTGAATTTGCTGATGAAACTTTACAAGAAGATAAGTCGTCTGAAGTTGATGATAATCCGTACAAATATCAGATGCAGAACCATCCTATAGAGCACCACAAAGGTAGTATTTTGAATCTGTATGGATATAAAAGTTGGTATGCGTTTGTCAGATATTTCCATTGGTAAATATGTGATTACTCTTTGATTATGTTGTGAAAGACACTGTCTCTTCATCAGTTAAATCAAAATGATTGCTAGTGTATCCAATTAAGGTCAAATTCTCTTTCTGGTCCATAATTTATGTGGGCTTGTGTTTATTATAGCTCATGTGAAGGCTTATTATGGTACTGGGTTGTATGAAAGCTTCTTTGCTATTTGGTTTCTCGTGAAATTATACTGTCAGTCTTGTTTATTTGTCTCTTTTTTCTTTAGGTTTAAAAAAAAAAAAGAAACTAAAGGGTAGGAAATTAGTAGCATATGATGATCTTTTGGTCTTCTTCATGGTTTCTTATTCAGTATCTCAATATTGCTTTTCAGATGAAGATGATGTTTTATCTGGTTCGGCCGACTTTCAACAACTTACCATAGATAGTCATGATCAAGAAGCTTCACATGAAGAGGATAGACCAGCTGTTGTAATTCCAGATCATTTGTTAATCCACACAGAAGAATGCTCGCAATTAAGTTTTGGAAGTTTTGGTTCAAGGCGTTTGAGCATAGAAAAGGCTTCTGATGTAGCTGCACAGATTGAACCTTCAGATTCTAGGTATATTGTTACCGCTGATCTCTTTTACAAATTTTTCCTGGTTTTCACTTACGTCCTACTTGCCATTCGATCATGGTTTGTACAGAAATACCGAATTCTATGGAGATGAACGGCGTGGAAGTGATGCCAATGGAAATATGGTCCATGCACCAGCTATTGGAGATTATGATGATTCTTTAGAGTCTACTCTAGAGGTTTCGAAGCAAGAAAACTCTGAGACCACTGAGGAGAACCGATACACGTTTGCACAGTCTGAGCCAGGGTATTCTTATGAAAATGCTAAGCAGCAGCTGAATACTGCATATGATGCCTCACAGCCAAATGCACAGAATCAGATGCAGAACCTTGCTTCGTTGTCGAATGTGACAGTAAGCTTAATGTGCATTGCTCCTCGTAAAGAACTAAGTTACATGAAAGTCCTAGTTTTTTATGATAGCTTTAACGAAAATGTTGCTGTACTTACGCAAATAATACTTTGAGGCTGTTCTGAAAAAGTAGTTTGTGATCTTTGAAGTGATTACCGTGAAAAATTTGTTATCATTGATACCCATGATTTCTTGAAAGTTAACCTTTGCTGTTGTTTTCTTTTTGGACTCGACAGGGGTATATGCACTCAGTTCCCAACACATTATTGGCAGACACAGCACAAAATGCGAGGGAGCTCGACTTCCAGTATTCACCTTTCCCAACTGCACAGTCTATGCAGTTAAGGAATAGCAACAATGCCTCATCACTTGGTGTCCAAAGCATTTCCATGCCAGAGGTAAATTAATCCTTTTCTTTCTAAGAAACATCAGGCTTAAATTTTTCGCCTAGTGTTTGTTCAGAGCGAAGATTTCTCTCTTGGCCTTTATTCAGAAGGAAGTAGTAGTATCTTGTTAGTCATCACATGAGAACAGTTTTTTTTTTCTTAATCAAAGGCAGTAATTTCATCAGATTCTGAAACTGATTTTCTAGATTCTGAATTTGGCTTTAACTTGCTTGTTGGTACAAACTTGGCTGTGGAGAATCCTGTTCTTATTGAACTTTTTCATGGGTGGCTAATGCAATCCATTTTAACTACTAGAGGAATATGAGGGATTTTGATTTAGTATATTGTATTACATGGCAGGCTCTGCGCGGTAGTGGAATTCCGGCAACCCAGCCAACCCAGCAAACCTTGCCCGGTATTGCTACTGGACCAGCCCTTCCTCAACAGCTTCAAATGCATCCCTACTCTCAACCCACATTGCCTCTAACGCACTTTGCAAACATGATCGGTTATCCTCTAATGCCTCAGAACTACCCATACCTGCAATCGGCCTACCAGCAAACATTTGCTGGTAACAGCTCATACCACCAGCAAGTAGCAGCAATGCTTCCGCAGTACAAAACCAATCTCTCTCCTGGTAATATGCTTCAGTCTGCAACAGCGCCTGCCTCCCCTTATGGATTTGGAAACTCAGCCAATGTTGGATCTGTCGCAAACTTCCCTCTTAACCAACACTCTGCTCCTACCGCTACGACCCTTGGTTATGAAGATGTTCTTGCTTCTCAATACAAAGATAGTAATCATCTGGTAGCACTTCAGCAGCAACAGCAGCAGCACCAACAGCAACAACAGCAGGTAAATTTTCTCTTTAGGGTCACTTCCTTACAATTTTATTTTGGTTTCAAACATGAACCATTTGGTGACGTTCTTCCTCTTTGTAATATAAATATTTAGAACGAAAACTCGGCGATGTGGCATCACGGTCATGGTTCCAGAACCATGTCAGGTCTCCCAGCTAACACGTACTACAACCCACAAGTACAACAGCAGCAACAACAACAACAACAGACTCAGCAAGCAGCAGCAGGGTATCGTCAGGCTCAGCAACAACACCATTATGGATCTCATGGCTACCCAAATTTCTATCAGTCCCAAACAGAAATGTCACTGGAACGGCAACAGCAAAATCCTAGGGATGGTAATGAGTCTCAGGCTGGTCAACCCTCAAATCAAACTCAGCAGCTGTGGCAAAACTCTTACTAAAATAAAGAGAGAGTGGTTTTAATGAACTTTGTTTGGCGAGTCTGTAGAAGAATTGGAATCTGTCTGCATGTAATTTGTCATCATATCATCTTGTATTAACTTAGGGAACACAATTCTGATTTCATCGAAATGGAGATTTGTGAAAAACGAAACTTTTTTTAACTTCTAACTCTTTTTTATCCAAGTGTTTGAGCATTTGTTATAAATCTTCTAGTATACAATGGTCATTAAACGATTGACTTTCACTCATCTCTCTCTTTAAATATGTGGAAAGAAAAGTCAACACATTAGACTACTTAATGTTGAATATTATTCAACACCCTAACTCATAGGATGAGGTGTTGAACACCATGTTGAATTAAGAGATAGAAGAGAAAATTATAATACATGGCATCTTTTAATTGTATACAAAATTTAATAACAATATATGTTGTATAATGACATGGAAGAGAGACAATTAAGTTAAATATTAAAATAATAAAAAGGGATGAATTATAAAACCTATGTAACAAAACTAAAAAAATTGACTTATATCACTTACAAAAATTAAAATTATTTAGATAATCTATTTTTTTGTTTGAGATTTTCAGAATACCCTTGATTTTTTTTTTTTGCTTATGTTGAATTTATGAATCGTTTTTATGCGTTTCTTCCGTTTAATATATTTTAAATATATAATCATATATTTTTAAGCATCAACTAAGTGTCTTTATCAGTTTTTTGTGAGTTTTAATTTTTTTTCTTCAATATGTTGTCAAAAACCTGATAAACTTTAAGAGAGTCAGCCAAAAATCCAGTAAATTTGTAGGAAGTCTGTAAAAAAAAAATAGAATTACAGAAAATCTATCAAAAGTTTAATAGATTTGTATAAAGTCTACCAAAATCAGGCAGTATGGCAGAAAGTCTATCAAAAATCTGATAGATTTGTAAGTATTGTGCCAAAATTCCGTAAATTTAGAGGAAGTGTACCAAAAAAAAGACAAACTTGTAGGAAATCTAATAAAAATTTGGTGAACTTGCAAAAAGTCGGCCAAATCAGGCAAAAATTATACTAAAATTTATAATTTCAATTTCTAAACGTAAATAACCAAGGAGAGGTGGCACAGTGGTGTAGTCAGTTTACAAATTCTCAAGGCACCAGGGATCGAACCCCTAACAAGATTTAAAAAGCCATTAAACTAGTTGACCAAAAAAAACCCTAAATATATATTTCTCTTTCACTATAATATTAAAATTGTTAGAAAGTTATGAATGTTAAAAGTTTGATTTTCTAACTTAAATTTTGCTTGCAAATGGCTTTTAACCTACTGGCAGGCAGTAAGTCCACATAAGACATCTCATTTGCACAATCAGGGATCGAGTTCCCCTTGCCTACATTATGTAGGAATTTGGTTATTGGACCGGCCAGTTGTGGTCCAATATAATTTGCCGTTGACAAAAAAAACTTAAATTTTGCTTTTTTCAAAATATATTTATATTTTTTTCAAAATTAGACGTTATCTATAATTTGGTAAGAATTTTTAAAATAGAAATTTTTAATATAATTTATTTTACTATTTTATAAATTAAAAGTTAATTTTTAATGAAGTAAGGGTGTTTTGGTAGTTATAATTTGCAGAGAATAATTTAAAAGGTTATTATAACCATTTATAATTTTTTAAGTTATTTTAATAATGTTGTAAAAAAAAGTTATTTTAATACATTTATAATTATAAATGGGTTACTGTAGTTAATTTTAATAAATTTCACTTATTTTTTCAAATGTTAAATCGGTATTCTTTTATAATCTAAATTTTTATAAATTTCAAATTATATTATGCACCAGTGTCACCTCTTCATCCACTAGGCACGCCACTACCACTATGACTACTTCTCAATACAAATAACCATAATTAGAAGAAAAAAAATTGAAAACAAACCAAATTTGTTAGTATTCGGAGAAACTAAAAATCGAAAATCTAGGACTAATCATAACCATTCGTCACTGCACCCTCTGCCATTCATCACCACCACCAAGTGGCGTGGTTCTTGACGAGGTGGATTAACATCGTATAAGATATTTCCTCTACTTTATATTACTTATTATTCTAAAAAATTTCATAGATATTGATAAAATAAGTAAATGTTCTTTGATTATAAAAATTGTAAACCATTTAATATTGATTTATTTAACTAAAAATGTATTATATATTTTTATATTAAAAAGGAAAATAACAATTAAAGGAAAACAAAAAATTTAATTTAGAATGACAAATCGTATAAAATAAGGAAATAGTAAGTTGATGAGTTATTTTTATTTTGTGCAACTACTGAGAGAAAAGGTCCGGTTTAAATGAAAGAACCGTACGTCCGGTCGAATAAATTTACAATTTAAAAAAGGCAACAAAAAATAGAATAAAATGGGAAATGAAAAGGTTTCAATAAGGTGAAAAATCGAGAGAGGTTTCTTCTTCATATATCTAAGCTTCCGTTCTCTTCTGCTTCCTTCTTCGTCTTCTTCGTATTGTTGCGACTGTGAAGCCTCATAGCGTCGTTTCTTTCCTTCAGATCAGAGAGAGTGAGAGTTAGCTTCTCTGGACGATAACATGAATAGCAAGGTCGGCGTCGTCGGCGGCGGAGCCAGGAAGGCCAATAACGGAATTCATGATATTCCGTCAGGGTCGAGAAAAATAGTACAAAGCTTGAAGGAAATTGTTAACTCTCCCGAGGCTGAGATCTATGCTATGCTTAAAGAGTGTAACATGGATCCTAATGAAGCCGTTAATCGCCTCCTCTCTCAAGGTTCCTCCTTTTTTTCTACTCTTCAATTTGTTTTGCTTGGATAGTGAATTTGGGTTGCGAAGATAAGTAGGGTTTTCATGTATCTCTGAGAAGGTTATCTCGAAATTGACTGGTTACTGAGGTTTCTATTAGGGTTTGATTGGGGTTTTGGTTTAATTCTGAATGGACCAACTTTCTTTTTTTGGTCTAGAAGACTAGAACTTTGTTTGTTTCCATCATTTTTTGGTCTCGGTTCTTTTTCTGTAGATATTGCTAATGGTTTGCTTTCTTAGTCCTTGATCTTCAGTTACATAATAAGTCTTCTTTTTATTCTCTTGTGAGAATTAGGTATCATCTTCTAGGCTCGTCTTTGTTGTATATGACATCTACTAATAATATTTTGTTTTCCCCCTGTTTAGATCCTTTTCACGAGGTAAAGAGCAAGAAAGAAAAAAAGAAAGAGGTCAGTCATTGCTGGAAAATTCGTATTCCTACAGAAAATTGTGCTTTTAGTGTATAGTATTGGCGTTTAAAACTGTTGGCATAATCTAGAAAGAGGTCACTCACATGCTCAGACCATCTGCGATACAATCAACTTCTGTTTCTAGTAAACAATTTTTACATTGACAAACCTAATGATAGATTGATATTGAAATATTGTCGCAATTCTGTGTTTTGTTTGCGGGAATCGAAGGAGTTCTAGTTTTCATTAGATATTATTTTATAAACTTTATTTTTTGTGTGATTTTAAAAGCTTTCTCTATAATTGGAAATATATAGAGCTTTTTATTTCTTTTCAGACTAGGGATATACCGGATTCCCAAGCTCGTGGTGTTAATAACATGTACAACCGTGGTGCTAGAGGTGGTTCTGATCGTTATGCTGGACGGAGTGGATCTACTCATTTCAGCTCCATTGGTATACACATGACCTCTTCGAGACAGAAAATTTATATGGATTTAATCGACACAGGATTAAATATTGATATGTTTCTGTTGTTCAGAATCTGGAAACATCCAGGGAAAATCTACAAACAAGAAAGAAAGTGTAGCACCAGGTTACGCAGGGTCCTGGTCTTCTGCTTCTAGAGTGGCAAACCACCATCAGGCACTGCACAGGTTTTCACTCCAGTGGTTCTCTTTCTGTTGCTTTTAGTTGGCTAATGATGGGACTGAGGGGTTAAGTACTAATGTGGTCTATAGATTAGGTAGCTAGTAGAATATCACGATTAGTTTCACTCATACACTCCAAGCACTTAGTTTTTGGAAGATTTGAGCCATGAGATAGGCATTCTCTGACTACAGTTTCTGTTTTATTAACTGGACGCACTGAAATTATTTATATTCTGGAAGCAGTTGTACTTGTTGGTTTGGGGCTGTATGATAAGGTAATGTATGGTCATTTTGTTAAGAAGATCATGCATTTCAGGTAAAGGTGTGCTCCGCATAGACCTTAAATTTTTTAATTCCACTTATCGCTTCAGTTTGCCTTTTTTCTTTATAGAATTATGTTTTTGTACATCTTTCTGTTTTATTTTGGTTCTGAAGGTTCTCATGTTCGCTGGGTATCTTTTGCAGTGATACTGTTTCCATGGAAAATAAATTACCATCTGTTACCTCTGGCGATGGAATATCATCATCACAGTCGGTTGCTGCACATCAAACTGCATGGTTTGGAGCTCCAGGTCAGAGGTCTATGGCTGACATTGTGAAGATGGGTAGACCACAGAACACAACAACGAAGCAAAATGTAAATAGGCATTCTGAACTAAATCATGAGCATGAAGTTAGTGCAAATCAGCAGGTCCCTGTAAAAGATGAATGGCCTTCAATTGAGAAGCCAGTAGCACCTAGTACATCTTCTGTATCAGTAGCACCAGAAGATCCAGAGGTATCCAATGGTCCATCTGACTTCCAGTCCAATGAAGTAGATCAGCAGCTTAAGGACCGGTTAGAAAATATACATATCCCTTCTGAATTTGCTGATGAAACTTTACAAGATGAGTCGTCTGAAGTTGATGATAATCCGTACAAATATCAGATGCAGACCCATCCTATAGAGCACCACAAAGGTAGTATTTTGAATCTGAATTAGTATAAATGTTGGTATGCATTTACTAATATTTTCATAGATGGATATGTGAGTACTCTTTGATTTATGTTCGGAATGACAATATCTCTCTTCATCAGTTGATTCACAATGATTCCTAGAGTTTCCAATTAAAGTTAAATTCTATTTTCTGTTCCGTATTTATGCGGGCTGGTGTTTATTGCTCATGTGACTACTATAGGTGTATTGTGGTGCTGGGTTGTACAAAAGCTTCTTTGCTACTTGGTTTCTCGTGAAATAATACTTTTGTCAGTCTTGTTTATTTTTGTCTCTTTTTTTCTCTTTAATGTTTTTATATTAAAATGAAAAGGTAGGAAACTAGTAGCATATGAGGATCTTTTGGTCTTATTCAGTATCTAATATTGCTTTCAGATGAAGATGATGTTTTATCTGGTTCCGCCAACTTTCAACAGCTAACCATAGATAGTCATGATCAAGAAGCTTCACATGAAGAGGATAGACCAGCTGTCGTAATTCCAGATCATTTGTTAATCTATACAGAAGAATGCTCGCTGTTAAGTTTTGGGAGTTTCGGTTCAAGGCTTTTGAGTAACAACATAGTAAAGACTTCTGATGTAGCTCAACAGATCGAACATTCAGATACTGGGTAATTTTTACTACAGATCTCTTTCCAATTTCTTCCTGGTTTTCACTTACGTCATACTTGCCAATCATGGTTTTTACAGAAATACCGTATTTTATGGAGATGAACGTGGAGGTATGGACAATGCAAATATGGACCATGCACCAGCTACCGGAAATTATGATGATTCTTTAGAGTCTGCACTAGAGGTTTCGAAGCAAGAAAACTCTGAGAGCACTGAGGAGAACCGATACACATTTGCCCAGTCTGAGCCAGGGTATTCTTATGAAAATGCTAAGCAGCAGTTGAATAGTTCATATGATGGCTCACAGACAAATGCACAGAATCAGATGCAGAATTTTGCTTCGTTCTCGAATGTGACGGTATGCTACATGTGCATTGCTCTTCGTAAAGAAATAAGTTAGATAAAGTCCTAAATTCTTATGATAGCTTTATAGAAAATGTTGCTTTGCTTATGGAAATAATATGCGTTGAGGCAGTTCTGAGAAAGTAGTTTGTGATCTTTGAAGTGATTCCATGAATAATTTGTTATCATTAAAGTGATGTTTATTATTTCTTGATAGTTAACCTTTGTTGTTGTTTCTTTTTTGGTCTCGGCAGGGGCATATGCACTCAGTTCCCAACACATTATTGACAGAAACAGCACCAAATGAGAGGGAGCTTGACTTCCAGTATTCACCTTTCCCAACTACACAGTCTATGCAGTTAAGGAATAGCAACAATGCCTCATCACTTAGTGCCCAAAGCATTCACATGCCAGAGGTAGATTAATCCCTTTCCAGGAAACACGAGGCTTAAATATTTCTCTCTGTCTTAGCCTTTGATTAGAAGGAAGATTTCTCTCTTGGCCTTTATTCAGAAGTCTGTCTTAGTGTTTTGCTAGTCGTCACATGAGAACAGTTTTGTTTGCTTAATCAAAGGCAGTAATTTCTCAGATTCTGAAACTGATTTTCTAGATTATGGATTTGGCTTTAACCTGCTTGTTGGTGCAGAATTGGATGTGGAGAATCTCTTCTAGTTTAATTTTTTCCTGGGTGGCTAATCAATTCCATTATTACTATAGAGGAGTTTGAGTGATTTTGATTTAATTTTCTATTACATGGCAGGCTCTCCGTGGCAGTGGAATTCCGGCAACTCAGCCAACCCAGCAAACCGTACCCGGTATCGCTACTGAACCAGCCCCTCAACAGTTTCCAATGCATCCCTACTCTCAACCCACATTGCCTCTAACGCACTTTGCAAACATGATCGGTTATCCTCTAATGCCTCAGAACTATCCATATATCCAGTCGGCCTACCAGCAAATGTTTGCTGGTAATAGCTCATACCACCAGCAACTAGCAGCGATGCTTCCGCAGTACAAAAACAGTCTCTCTCCTGGTAATATGCTTCAGTCTGCAACAGCGCCTGCCTCCGCTTATGGGTATGGAAACTCAGCCAATGTTGGGTCTGTCTCAAATTTCCCTCTTAACCAGCACTCTGCTCCTTCTGCTACGACCCTTGGTTATGAAGATGTTCTTAGTTCTCAATACAAAGATAGTAATCATCTTGTAGAACTTCAACAACAGCAGCAGCATCAACAGCAGGTAAATTTCCTCTTTAGGGTAACTTTCTTAAAAATTTATTTTGGTTCTAAACATGAACCATTTGGTTACGTTCTTCTTTTTGATATAAATATTCAGAACGAAAACTCGGCAATGTGGCCTCGCGGTCATGGTTCCAGAACCATGTCAGGTGTCCCAGCTAACACGTACTACAACCCACAAGTACAACAGCAGCAACAGCAACAACAGCAGCAACAACAACAACAGACTCAGCAAGCAGCAGCAGGGTATCGTCAGGCTCAACAACAATATAATTATCATGGCTACCCAAATTTCTATCAGTCCCAAACAGAAATGTCACTGGAGCGGCAACAACAAAACCCTAGGGATGGTAATGGGTCTCAGGCTGGTCAACCCTCAAATCAAACTCAGCAGCTCTGGCAAAACTCTTACTAAAATAAAAAAAAGAGAGTGGTTTAATGTGCTTCTTTCAGCTATAGAGGTTTGTGTGGCGAGTCCGTAGAAGAACTTGGATCTATTTTTAATGTAATTTGTCATCATCTTTGTTTTTTTTTTTGTCATCATCTTTGTTTAGGGATGTTAATATAGGTCTCATAAGCCCATTTATTGATAAATGGGTATATATTATAAAAAACAAAACCCATATATGGGTATGTTAATTTAAGCTCATTTACTAAACGAGTTTTGAAACAATTAAATAGATACCCATTATAGAAAAATCAGAATATCGAACAGTAATGCATCACATTCATAATTTAAATTTTCTAACTAAAAAAGAATAGGATTTACTAGCTATTTCCTGGCCAATTAACTATCTTTGATATTTTTAGTTTTCTAATGATTTTTAATGAATTAATGACTCAACTACTCCACAAACTAAACTGATTGACTTAAAATATTCTTTAAAAAACTTTTTTGTTTTTAAATAGATATGAGAAAAATAACAAAAAAAAGACCTGTCCACTTAATTATAAAATTTCCACTAAAAAAAAATTTACCAAAAAGAAAAAAATTTACCAAATAAAAGAAAAAACTTCCATTTTTCTTCTTATCTTCTTCTCTTTTTTTTTTTTCATGTTCTGCCTTTTCGAAATTTTTTTTTCAAAATTTGATTTTTTTTTCAAGTTTTTCAATTGGGTTTTGTGTATTGTAGGTAATGTATGTTGGAAGTAGCCATGGGCATTCGGATACTTGATTTCGATCGGGTCGGATCTTTCTGGTTTCGGGTTTTTCGGGTTTAGACATATTGGACCCGATCGGGTATTTTAGATATTCGGTTCGGATTCGGTTCGGTATATTTCGGATTTGGGTCGGGTTTTATATTTTGTTAAGGACCCGATTGATACCCGAATATATATAAATTTCGAGTTCAGTTCGACTCTGGATCGGGTCCGGGTCGGGTATTTACAAAAATTAACTAACATTCAAAGAAAATTTTCATTAACAAACCTTAACAAATTTGTAGATCCAACAGCAAACAAAATATTCAAAGATAAAAGCATGTCTTGATCAAATATTCAAAAATATTCAAACCTAAACATGAAAGTTTCAGTGACAAAGGCTTTGGTCCGAGAACTATAAAAATAAAAAGCATGTCCGAGAACTTAGATCAAATTTTGTTTTCTGCAAAGATAAAAGTATATGTTAAACTCATGAATACAAACTTGGCATCTAACTAAGTCAAAGACAAACTCATGAATACAAACTCTCATTAAGTCAAAGACATTTACCTTCTTCATCTAGTCTTCTTTAGGGATTGAGCTTGTATACTCTGCAATAACAAAAAACAAACAAATCAGTCTATTAAGAAACATATTACATAATAATATGTCAGATAGACTTAAGAGACTTACCTCTTTCAAGATTGTCAGCCTCTTCAATATCTGCAAGAATTTGTCCAATGGTGAGTTTTTTAGATTCACCTTTTAAGTCTTGTTTTATCCATTGCTCACAACACATTAATACTTCAACGGTAAAGTGGGAAAGACAACTTCTGGTTGGAGTTATAATACGCTCACTTGTACTAAAAGTACTTTCAGATGCAACCGATGAAACCTGCATTGCAAAAACATCTCGAGCAATATGTGAGAGTACATGGAACTTAAAGCTGTTAGCCTTCCACCATGAGAGTATGTCAAATATTTTCCTATATACCTTTTCAGAACTCTCAACATCATCTCTTAAATATGTATCTAGCTCATCTCGGGTTTCCCTTGCTCCTTTCTCACTCATCATCTCTTTATACAGAATGTCAATCCTCTTATACCCCAATCCATCGTCAAATACATCCATCTTATCTGAAAACTTTTCCCGACTAGAATTAGAAGCAATAGACCTAGATGACTGAAATTGGGTAAACTGTGTTTGAACGTTTGAATTCCCATGATGCTATCACTATACTCAGCAAACAATGACCACAAAACCAGTAAGACTGACTCATTCATCTCCTTAGCTTTAACAGAATCTTTCCCATGTAATGTTTCGAAGCATTGCTTCGCAAACTGCATTTTCTTTCTTGGATCAAAAACTGTCGCCACTATCAACATCTTGTTGATATTCTTCAGCCCATCCCAATACTTTTCAAACTTTGTAAGCATCGCACTAGCTTTCCTGCTCAGCTGACTATCATTTTTTGTGATAATATCAGTCAGATTTGATGTTATGGTGACTATTTCACCATAACAGTCATGAGAGTTACAAGACGTAGATGCTGAGATAATAAGAGTTGAGTTGTAGAAAATCACAAGAAAACGACGAAGCCTCTCAACCTCGTCTCAATCACTAGACTTAGGAGGTCCTTTCCTAATTTCCCCATTGTCTAACTCTGAGAAATAATCACAGTACAATTTATCTTCATCTAACATTTTATCAAATGGGACCCAAAATTTAAGAGCTTGTTTCAACATCAGATATGTTGAATTCCACCTAGTTTTCACATCTAGTGGTAAAGTACCTCTTGTCATCTTTCGAGACTCAACCTTAAGCTCAAATGATTTCATTATATTTGTAGATGATCTAAGATAAGTGACAACATTATGAATTGCACTGATATTATCATTTATATCAGCTAAACCATCCTTGACAATCAAATTGATTGTATGTCCACTACATCTCATATGTAACATCTCACCACCCAAAACAAATGCATCATCTGAACCTATTTTAAAATTCAAACTTCCTTATTGTTGAAGTGTTAGCTATTGCATTGTCTATTGTTGAAGTGTCACCTTAGCCTTTCTCTCCTCATACATTTTGACAATGTCCCTTTGAGCAGTCCTCCTTGAATGAGGTGTATAGAGATTCATCTGACAACATAAGACACACAGTGAATTAGTAAACAATGCAACATTCAAAGTCTGCAAATGATTGAAAATGAACGAAAAATAACTAACCGTGCGGCAAAATTGTCTCCAAGTTGCACTTTCAATGAAGGACAACGGTAACTATGCTCCTACAATCAACTCGTTTGATGCTTGCCTAAAGACAGACTCTGGTACTCTAGCTATCTTCACACCTCCATATATGCTTAAGATAGGCTGCTGATGGGCTTGAGACTCCAACCACGCCTTGTACTGCTTACACAAACCAATATGCTTCTGAAGATTGGATGTCCCTGACTTGGTTGGACATGCGAAGACCTTCTGGCAGTAGTTACATATACACTTGTTTCAGTCATCTTTAACTCTTATGAAGTATGCCCAAACATTCGATCTCGTGTCTAGTGTCTTCTTAGGTTTCTTCATATGTGATGTTGCTCCACACTCCTCATGATTTTCAGTATGTTTCCCTAGAGATCCTCCACATCCACTACTTGGTATCTCAGCCTCCGAATTAGTATTTGTATTCAATATGTTTTGAGGTGGAGACACGGAAGAGTCCATCTAAAACAGAAAACAGAATGATAAGGCAATGTAAATAACAATGTATGTATTAGTATTTGTATGTATATAATCATACACTAAATGTGTATACATTAAGTCTCAATATACATTGATTCCAACAAATCGAAAACAGTGTATACTAGCCTATATAAACAATAAGAGAGGTTTGATCTACAATACAACTGAAACAAGAAGTCAATTCAGATAAAAGGAAAAACAAAAATCAGTTTGGAAAGAAGACGAAACACAATACCAATCAAGTTATATCAAACAAAAAATTTAAAGAAACCTAAACACTCCTGCAAACCAAACGAAGAACTCATCCTTTAAAAGAAATTGTGATCAATTACAATGGTTTAACAAACAAATGAAATACTGGAAGAAAACCAAGATACGTGTGATATATATAGATCATGCATCATCTGAAAGCTCACAACTGCTATATAACTATGAAAAAAACTACATACGAAATGGGCTAAATACAGTCTCTAATTCTCCCATTCCAAAAAAACAGAGTCTGCCAATTACGAATCCAACAAATACATTAGATAACATGTACAATTGTAGACTCATACACAGTAATTAAAAGTATATAATGCATCATCTCATTGTCTAACTTATGTTCAAACTATTTATGTACAGAAGACTTCTATGACACAAACAAGCATCAAAACAAATATAATATGTAAAACATATAGTAGCAATCAGACATTATACTATGATGCTAAAAGCAAATCAAATTACCAAAGCAAACCAAATAAATAAAATTCAAGCATATCAATGAACCCTAAATCGACAGAAGACTAAATCGGATTAAAAATCGGAACAAAAACCAAATCAATTTCGAGAACCCTAAATCGAAATCAGAAAATCATGAAACACTAAATAAAAAACCGAATTCGAAAATCATAAAACCCTAAATCCCTAAATCGAAATCGATTTTAAGAAACCCTAAATCGATTTCGACAACACTAAATCGAAATAAAAAATCATGAAACCCTAAATCAAAAACCGAATTCGAAAATCATAAAACCCTAAATCCCTAAATCGAAATCGATTTTTAAAAACCCTAAATCAAAATCAGAAAATCATGAAACCCTAAATCAAAAACCGAATTCGAAAATCATAAAACCCTAAATCCCTAAATCGAAATCAATTTTAAAAAACCCTAAATCGATAAATCGAAATTGATTTTAAAGAACTCTAAATCCCTAAATCAAAATCAAGATCTAAATCAAAACGACATCTAAAACGAAATCTAAAACGATATCAAAACGAAATCTAAACAAAATCAAAACGAAATCTAAAACGAAAAAAACGAACCCTAATTCGCGACTCGACAGAAGATCCAACAACAAAGGAGACTTAAAACTAGGCATGGGCATTCGGGTATTCGGGTAAGCTCTGATTACTACCCTGTTCGGGTCCGGGTATTTCGGGTATACGATTTTGCTACCCGTTTTGGAACCGAACATTATTCGGTTCGGGTCCGGTTCGGGTCCTCGCGGGTCCGGGTCGGTGTGGGTATACAATTTCTATACCCATTTAAGAACCGAAATCATTTCGGTTTGGTTCCGGTTCCGGTCCGGATATAGTATTGTAAAAAAAAACGAGTATATTATATACCTAAAAGTACCCAAAAAATTATGTACTCAGGTACAATTTTGGGTATTCGGGTATATTTTTGGGTATTCGGGTATTTTAAGTACGTAAATACTCGAAATATTCGGGTACCCGTTAAGATAATCGGGTACCCGTTCGGGTATCGGGTAATACCCGGACCGATCCGATATTCGCGGGTCTCTATAACAAGACCCGATGGTTACTTTTGCTTATACCCGAATTGGACCCGGACCCGAAATTTTGGGTCGGTTTCGGGTCGGTTTTTTGGGTCAGGGTAAAATGCCCAGGCCTACTTAAAACGAACAAGAATAGGTTCAAAGAGGCTTACCGCTTACTTACCTGAGACTAATTTCTCGAGTTGATCGTCGGAATCGGCGTGCTCTGCTGCGAATCGCCGCTTCGAAAAAGAGACATAATGTCTTTTGATTTTTGATGTGCTTGATGTATAATGAAGAGAATGAGAATATGAAACGTCCAAGAGAAGATGAATCGCGAATCAAACCAATTCATTTAATCATTTACGGTTCAACCAAACCCTAAACAAATGTTGAGGATTTCGGTTCAATTTTGGGTTTCGGATTTTACCCAAACCCGACCTGAAACCCAAAGTATTTACATATATATATCCGATCGGGTAATAATAAAGACCTAAACCTGATTTTTCGGGTCGGTTCGGGTTCGGGTCCTTTTTTAGGGTAAAATGCCCAGGGCTAGTTGGAAGTGATTAACACAAAAAGATAAGAGTTGTAAGAACGGAATGGTGTTGCAAAGAGAACGGTGTTGCAGGCAGCTGACCACGGCATACACCCCTCAACAGAACGGTGTTGCAAAGAGAAAAAACCACATCGTTATGAACACGGTCAGGTCTATGCTCTCGATGAGAAAGGTACCAAAAATATTATGGGTAGAAGCTGTTAACTGGGCTTTCTACATCTTAAACTGTTGTCCCACTCACTCAGTAAAAGATGTAACTCCTCAAGAAGCATGGAATGGTGTCAAGCCGAGTGTGGAGTATCTCACAGTACGGGGAAGCTTGGCACATGTTCACAAACCTGATGAGAAGTGAGGGAAGCTTGATGATAAGAGCACTGTTTGTATATTGCTTGGCTTCTCAGAAGAATCAAAGGGTTACAAGTTGTATAATCCAAAAACCAAGAAGATCACAGTAAGCAAAGATGTGATATTTGAGGAAACAAAAGGATGGGACTGATAAGAAGATCAAGAGCTTCATGAGTCTGATCTATCATGGAATGATGATGATCATTTTTGGGAAGAAAGCAACGATGAAGTTGGAGGAGAGGAAGGTAACGATGAAGAGCAACACACAGAAGAAACTCAAGTTGCTCTTCATCGTTACCTTCCTCTCCTCCAACTTCTTCGTCGCTTTCGTCCCCGACAATTATCAGGGAGGGTCGAGTTATAAGACGACCACAATACCTGAGTGATTACATCACCGGAAATGAAGCTGATGATGATGAAAAGGATGTCAACATGGTAGAGGTAAATTCATCTGATCCTTCTACATTTGAGGAAGTAGAAAAAAGCCTCAGGTGGAGAGAAGCTATGGATGAGGAGATACATTCGATTAAAAAATCAAAAATGGGAGCTTTATAGTTACGTGGAGAAGTAAAGTGCATCGAAGTTAAGTGGATTTACAAGACGAAGCTCAATGAACTCAGAGAAGTGAGCAATTTTAAGGCCCACTTAGTGGCAAAATGTTACTCTCAAGAACATGGGATTGATTACATAGAAGTGTATGCACCAGTTGCTCGAATGGACACTATCAGAACCATTTTGTCAACTGTAGCAAAGAAAGCTTGGGATATCTATCAGCTAGATGTCAAGTCATCCTTTCTCCATCAGGTTCTACAAGAAGACGTTTATATACAGCAACCTAAGGGGTATGGGGTCAGAGGCGTTAGAAACTCCATAAGGCACTCTACGGTTTAAAACAAGCGTCAAGAGCTTGGTTTAGCCGAATTGAAGATTACTTTGTCAAGGAAGATTTTGAAAAATTTCATAATGAAGAAACTTTGTTCCTCAAGACAAGCAATCATGGTTACTCTCTCTATGTCAGTGTTTACATTGACTATATGATTTACACATGATATGATGTTTCAATGATGGAAAATTTCAAGAAGTTAATGATGAGAGAATTTAACATGACGAATTTTGGAAAGATGCGATATTTCCCCAGGATTGAAGTGCTGCAGACACCACATGGGATTCAAATTTCTCAGGTGAAGTATGCTCTTGAGGTTTTGAGGCATTTTGACATGGAGAACTGCAACTCCATATGCAGTCCAATGGTACCTGGGAGCAAGCTGGACTTAGATGATGGAGGAGAACGAGTATATGAGACTTTCTACAAACAAATAATAGGAAGTCTCATGTACATTACCACCACTTGAACGATTTGCAGTTATTTTATGTATTCCCAATCGATATATGTCTAAGCCAACATCACTTCATTTGCAAGCTGCCATACGGGTTCTGAGATATCTAAGAGGTATTGTGGACTTCCAAATATGGTATAAGAGGGGAGGAATATGAGAAGTGTTAGTTTATAGTGACAATGATTTTGCTGAAGACTTTGACAGCATTTAGAGTACATCTAGGTATGTGTTTCTTATGGATGAATCTGCAGTGGCATGGTTATCTAATAAACAACCGATTGTTACTTTCTCTACTATAGAGGCTGAATATGTGGCTGCATCTGTCTATGTTTGTCAGGCAGTTTGGTTCAAGAGGATAATGGAAGAGTTGGGGCACAATGTGGAAGGAAGCACAGTTATTCTCTGCGACAATACCTCAACCATCAAGCTGTTTAAAAACCTGTTTTTCATGGAAGATGTAAACATATTGGAGTTTGATTTCATTTCCTACGTGATCTTGTCAAAGAAGGAGTCATAAGTCTCGAGCATTGTGATACAAGGGAACAAGTGGCATATATTTTCACGAAGGCATTGAAGAGTAAAACATGTGAAAAATTAAGGATCAAGCTTGGAGTTTGCTCAATCACTGATAAGCTGCAACTTGAGAACCAAGTTTAGCTTAGGGAGGGTTTGTTGGAAGTGATCAACGCAAGAAGATAAGAGATGTAAGAAAGTCGTGTGTGAAACGAGTCTTTTGTTGAGTCTTTTGTTAATTGCTTATTTAAATAATGTCTGATGATTTCGGTCAAAGCAGTTGTAGTAGAAGTGTTATTCTGTTTCTTTGCAGTTCTTTTAGGAGTTTCAGTTGCTGTAAAGGCTTTAAAATCCATTCGTATTGCATTGAATAAATTAGAGTTTCAGCATCTTAACTAAGAGCATTTGATCTTACAATGTAGCATATGTTTAGGCATTTCGAACTCTCAATTGTTCGATTTAGAGATTTCGAACACTTTAATACTTCGAATTTTTTTTCTAGAGTTTGTGCCAAACTTACAAATCAACTGATTCAAAGTACAATTTGGTCAAGATATATCATTTATTCCAAGTTTTAAGGTTTAGACTTTATGGGTTTAGTCTCGATTTCTTAGTTTGTACTTTGGTAGATTTTGGTTGAATTTGTGGGTTGGTCTCGATTCTTAGTTTGCTAATGTGGTATAGGTTGGTAGATTTTCTAGGTTTTTCTTCTCTAAAGGTTGGCCAAGTTTGTTTGTAACATAGTAGAGTCTCGGTTGAGTTTGGTAAAGTAATTATATTGTGTAGTAGAGTTGGATAAATGTAGTTTATAGTGTGGTAGAGTTTGGTATAGTTAGTATGGTAGACTTTGGTAGAATTTGGTGAATGTAGTTTATTGTGTGGTAGATTTTGGTATATTTACTTATAGTGTAGTAGATTTTGGTTTTTAATGTGGTAGACTTTGGTAGAGTTAGTTTCTAGTGTGGTAGAGTTTGGTGAATATAGTTTATAGTGTGGTAGACTTTGGTAGAGTTAGTGTTTAGTGTGGTAGAGTTAGGTGAATCTAGTTGATAGTGTGGTAGAACTTGGTGAAGTTATTAACAATAGTGTGGTGGAGCTTGGTAGAATTTTATGGTAGAGCTCGTCTACGTATGGTAGAGTTCTATAGAGTCTTATTTGATAGTGTGGTAGAGCTTTGTATACGGTAGTGTGGTAGAGCTTGGTATAGTTATATGATAGAGCTTGTCCACGTGTGGTAGAGTTTAGTGGAGTCTTATTTGATAGTGTGGTAGAGCTTGGTAGAGTCCACACGTGGACACACTCTACTATATAACTCTACCAAGCTCTACCATACTACCGTCACTAACTCCACCAAACTCTATCATACTATCAAATAAGACTCTACCACACGCGAAAAATCTTTACCATATAACTCTACAAAGCACTACCACATTATCGTCACTAACTCCACCAAACTCTACCACACTATCAAATAAGACTCTACCAAACTGTACCATACGTGGAAGAGCTTTACCATATAACTCTACCACACTACTGTCACGCTAACTCCACCAAGCTCTACCACACTATCAAATAAGACTCTACCAAGCTCTATCACATGAAGACGAGCTCTACCGACATCTACCAAGCTCTACCACACTACCGTCTACAAAACTTTACCAAGCTCTACCACAATATCAAATAAGACTTTACTAAACTTTACCACACGTGCACAAGCTCTACCAAGCACTATCACACTACCGTCTACCAAGCTTTACAACTCTACCACAATATCAAATAAGACTATACCAAACTCTACCACACGTGGACGAGCTCTACCAAGCTCTACCAAGCACTACCACACTACCGTCTACCAAGCTCTACCACTCTATCAAATAATACTCTACCAAACTCAACCATACGTGGAAGAGCTCTACCATATAACTTTACCAAGCTCTACCACGCTATTGTCATTAACTCCATCAAGCTCTACCACACTATCAAACAAGAGATTACCAAACTCTATCACACGTGGGCGAGCTCTACCAAGCTCTACCACACTACCGTCTACCCAGCTCTACCAAACTCTACCACACTTTGGTGGAGTTTGGTTGAGCTTAATTTGACGTGGCTGCATATCTACGCGATTGACGTGCGCTAACATGGCACAATTCATTAATGACATTTTCGTTATTATATTTTTGCTTACACATTTTAAAAAGCCAATTTAAAAAAGGTAAAATTATTTGAGTCATTATGGATAATTATAGAATATTTAAGTGATTATCTTTTAATTCTAAAATATTTGAGTAAAGCACGTTCATATTACTTAACCTAATTAATGCTTTTATATTTTGAATTAAGTTAAATTATCTTTGCTTACCGGTTGGATTGGGTACATCTATAAAAAAATTGATACCGCTCGAGTCAAATCCAGATATTTTATGATGTATATGTTATCTTAGTTTGTATAATACACTTAACTTTCACATGTTTAGGTTAGACATTAATGTATAATTTTTGACTAAATCTGTATCTAAAAAGGTAAACATATATTTAGAAAAGTATACATATAGTTTTTGATTCAATTTATATATCAATAAATTTATAAATTAATAAAAAGTTATATTTAATATTGTAGAAGCATTATTAATTTATAGAAATTTTAGCATAACTCACTACAAAAAAACATGGGCGAATCTGACGCTTATAGCTGTCAGAAGTGGTAGGAAAAAAGAAATTTCCGACCAACGTTGACGGAATTATAGTCGTCGGTTTAAGATGGTCGGAAAAGAGATAGTGGTCAGTCCTTGTCGGAATTTTCCGACACAAAACATTATCGGAAAAATCTATCAGAGGTCGAAAGAAACCTGCCGTCAGTGGAAGTCGGAATTCTGCTATCGTAGAAAGTCGGAAAAGCTCTGTCGATAGCTGTCGAAAAATGTTCATCAGTACTGAGTTGCCGAATATTTATTTCTCTCTAAATATTTTGTTGCTGACAAAATTATGACACAAATCCTTTTTTGTCCCCTAATGATCGATTTGTCTTCACAAATATATAACATTTATATAGTATATAATGTCAACAAACACTAATACGGTTTTTCACCATATAATTTTAGCAATACAGAAGTTCTGTATAATATAAATTCATTTAATAATATATTTGTTTTAAGTAATTTTTGGTCTAATGGTAATGGTGTAGTCATTTTATAAATCTTTAAAGTATCAAAGATCGAACCTTCTACATGCAGTAAGAGGAACGAGATTTAGAAGTAAGTAGGCTATTTGACAAAAAAAAAAGTAATTTTTGGTCATTTTAAAAAATTCAAATCTTAGTACGTGTTAGAAAAAAGAAAATTAGTAAAACTGAAAAATGATAAAATGGTACCTATTGTATAGAGACTTACTATAGCATAGTTAGTTAGTTTTTTGCTTTTATGGTTATTAAGCCATATTCCACGTAATATTTTTCTTTTATTTAAATCAGTTATAGATTCCATTAATAGAGCTAGTAGGACAGTCTCGGTTAGTTTCCTAATTTTTAAAATATATTTTCATTTTTTTAATTAATTGAAAATCTATTATTATTCCTTAAATCCACTCTTATAATAGTACCAAATTATTATCTAAATTGCTATTTTAAAATATAATAAAAACTAACTAAATTTAGTTTTAGTTATATTTACGAATTAGTAAAAACTTGTTTCCTTAAAGACATTTTGCAAAAGAATTGATTGGTTATATTTGGTTTTAAGAAAAAACTTAAACCAAAAACTAGTTTAGAAACACTTTCCATTCATGACCTTAGTTCGATCTTAATATATCAAATAATGGAAAGAACTATGAAAAAACTAATAAAAATAATAATAATGCTACTTTAAGAAGAAAATTTGTATGCAAGTGGTATTTAGTGTAGTGGCAAGTGGTAAGTTCACAAGAGGCATGGGCACTTGTACATCTTGAGATCGAGTCTCCCCGCTTGCCTTTGCAATAACTTGACTAATGGACCGGTCATTTATGATCCAATGTTAACAAAAAAAAATTTGTATAAAATAATAGTAGAGAATTATATATTAGATGGTCGGGTGTTAATGCGCATACGCACATGAGACATAACTACAAAAAAGGCAGAAAAACACAATAAGATCACATCCACTTCAATAAAGAACAAACAAATAGTGGACAACTTTATCTTATGTCAATTTCTAATCATATATCTCCAAATAATGTTTCGAGGATTTCTCTTGACTATGATTATTATGTATAGGGACAATTTTTATTTTCACCGATATTATAATGAATCTATATAATGACATATTCCACTTGCAGGAGTCATCTTATCTCAAAAAAGGCTTAATTCACATTCTAAATCATAATCAAAGTTATACTAAAGGAGAGAACCTATAATAGTGGATGCACTTAGTAATAAGCATATTTTAAAAGGTTTTTCTGCTAACAAAATATATATTAAGTCTGCCTTTTTCAACTTTAATTTCTATCTAAAAAATACAAATCAAACATGTAAAATCATGAATAATATGCATTATATAGCTTATTGCTATCATCAATCAATTTTTCTAAATTATGATAAAATTATATATATATAATTGGAACTCTCCCAACAAAAAATCAAATTCGTTGTTAATTTTTTAATAACTTGATGTAGATGACAGTAAATACTCTTCAAAATATATATAGAATTATATTGAGTATTACTATTTTTTAACACATATTGTGTATTATATATGATTGACATAATTGATTTTATTTTTTTAATTTAAATATTAAATTTGAAAAATATCAATTTGAAGATTTTTTTCTTGGAGAAAATCCTACTAAACATTTTATTTTTGAAACAGATCCTACTTAACATTGAAGTGAGTAAATTTTTAAAAGAAAGAAAAACATAAGTTGCCCCAAATCATCACTTCACAAAAAGCTATCAGTTACTAGAGATTCTATTCCTTTTGCAATGAATATCTCTTTAACACCTTTTTTATTTGTAATATTTCTTCTATCAATTTTACAAGTGGAGACACCATCCAAATCATACTCTTTTCTTTCTTGTGTAAAGTATTCTTTTTGTTAAATCATTCTCCATTAGTCAAACAACATTAAAATGTTTTCCACCAAAAAAATACAACATTAAAATGGTTCTACATATATATAATATGATTTTGCCACCAAACCCATTAACCCAAATACATCGAAAATAAAAACAAAAAGAGTATCTAAGTAATCAACTCTTTTCTTTTCTTTTAACTTTCCAAGCAAATCTCTGAATAGCTTACTACAACAAGCCAACAACACAATGCAAGATGTTTCATAGCTTATTATAATATATCATATACATTACACATACAAAGGACCATACACTAAACTCATTATGTTCTCAGTTTCACCTTGAAGACACATACATATACATAAACATATCTTGTCTAAAAGATTACTTGTATTATACCTCCCAACCAATAAATGTATATAACATAGACAGTGAAACCAAACACGACCAACAACAAAAAAGGTTTCCTCTCTTTAGAGTATTTTTTACTCTTTTAACCTCTAATATTAGAATCACAACACAGGTACAGAGATTGAGATTGATATAGGAACAGAGACATCGTTTGTAAAACTGCCGTCTCTATTGCTGTTCGAATTCCCAACATACCCGTAACCACCAGACCTCATCGCTGCATTTTCACGTCTCTGGAAAACCCGAGCAAGCGAAGCCGCTTTCCGTCTAGCTCGCTTTGTCCCCGTGAACAAAAGGGTCTGTAGCAACCCCGCAATCGCAGGTGCTCTCAACACTTTCTCTGCCACTGCGGCTCCACCGCTTTTACAAAGTTCGAGCAACGCAGCTACTGCGTTCTCTTTCCCTCTCGGTGTTCCGCATCTCATCATTCCCATGAGCCCTGCCACAGCAGATTCCTCTTTTCCTATCGCCTCAGCACCAAGAGATTGTCTTACTAACAATGCCAAAGCTCCTGCTGCTTCCTCTGCTACGCCTTCGCTTTTAAGAGCTCCAACAAGACTCGATACACCTCCTCCTTCAATCATCCTACTGCAGTTTTCAGGATGTGTTGACAAATTATATAATGCTGTAACCGCATCTTTCTTCCCTCTCGGTGTCCCGTTTTGAAGCAGCAATGCTAATGCCTCAACACATTGATCAACGATTGCTATCCGTTTCTTATACTCGTGTACTGCGGAGAGACTGAACAATGTGGCTGCTGCGTTTTCTTGAGCTTCCATTGTGAGTCCCGATACGAGGACTCTTACTATAGACTCCAAACAATCGTCTTCTTCCATGATCCGACTCTTGTTCTTCTCAAAAATCGAAAGGTTAAGCATAGCAGTCACGGAATTCTCTTGCGCAATAGCGTTTTGGGATTTAAGAAGGCGGCACAAGTGCGGTATCGCACCTGCTTCAGCAATGTATGCGCGGTTCTCTTTTCCAGTTTTTGCTAGAAGGCGGATTTCCCTTGCCGCAACTGTCTGAGCTACTTCAGACCCATCTGCTAGATACTTAATAAGGATCGACACAGTGGCTTTGTTTGCTTCAACCGCAGCTTTTGTCGGAAGAGCCGAGGCGAAACTCTCGTTTGGCGAATCTGTAAACTCTGAGTCAAAAGATATGCCACTCGCTGTGCACCATTGCACAATCAAATTCCTCAGAGCTCGGTTGGGAACAATCCGCGAATCCATGAGCATTTGCCCCGTTTTTGGGCAAGTACAGTGCCCTTCTTCAATCCACCTAGCTATAGAGCTCCGGTCATAAGTTTGCCCTGTGGAAATAATCACAGGATCTGTCATCAGATCGAGAGAGATTGGGCAAACGAAATCCTTTGGTACAGTAATGAACGTGTCCCCAATCTCCTGTGCGACGAACCCTTTTCTGGGTTTCTTCGGATTATCGATTCTCCACTCCAATCCATCTTCTTCAAATCCGAATAACAAAAATCTACAGTATCGTGTAATCGCCACAAACCCATTGATCACAGACCCTGTAGGCTCCAAATCACCATCATGATTCACAATCTGTTCTTCCAAAAACTCGATTTCGGTTCTACAGCTCTTCGAATCCCTAATCCCCAATTTCTCCACGAATAACGATCTCAGAGCAACCGGATTCGGTATCTTCCCGTTCTCGAATCCATCTAGAAACGAATAGAATATTTCACGTAGCGATTCGTCGTTCTTATCGATGTACAATCTCGAATTCCTTGATTGTCTCTGCAATAGTTCGATTTGCTCTTTAATATCGTCGCTAAGACCGAGATCGTTGACCGGGAAAACATCCAAAAGAGTCGAAATCTCTTGATTCAAATCATGGAAATATCCAGAAATCGAAGGATTTTGCAACAACAACCACAACTTACTAGATTGAGCGCAGTAATCGATGAGGATCTTGGAGCGATATAGAAGAAGGTAAAGCTCCTTCAAACACAGCAAAGCCGTCGACGAAGAGACGGAGCTTTTAGAGCCATAGTTCGATTCTACGAGAAACTCGAACAGTACAGCAAAGATCTCGATCTTACGAATCAAAGAACGAGTGTTTCTACGTTGAAAAGAGAATCTAAAGCCGCTAAAACACGAAACAACCTCCGTCGAAATCGAAGCTAGGGTTTGAACAAGAGAGACGCCAGAAAGGTCAACGGGAGCCAAAAACGCTTCCAAAGACGGCGACCTCCTCCGCCGCAAAGATGAAAATATCGCCGCGGAAGCCATGGAAATCCGGCGGGATTTTCTCGTGCCTCAGATCGAAAATATACAGAAAGATTTATATACGAAGAAGAAGCAGAATCTTAATTGAAAACAAAAGATTCGACAAAGAACAAAAAAAAGTCAGAGGAGAAGAAAAAGTGGAAGAAAAAATGGATTAATGAAACTTTCTGGGAAAGAGAGAAGGAAGAAAAAGAAGAAGAAGAACGCGTTATTAAGAAATCGAAAGGCTCAGAATTTTCTTTTCTCAAAGCTTTTCTTTTTCTCTTCGTTGTCAGATTTTCTCTCTGTAGAAAAGTTTTTTATTTTTCCGCTCAGTAAAAAAGTCAACAATACTGAAATATAACGGATACTATCCATTTTCTGTCAATTCGATTTTCTATTTTTAAAAATATTTAAATCTTATGTTTCTTTTTGTAATTTTTTATTATTGGAAAATTTTATAATCACTTCCCTCCGACTTATATAATTAATACCTTCTGCAAAAATTTATGAGTCTCTCGTAAATCGATGTTAATAAAATACATGTATTAGTATTATTTTGGTGGTAGATTTAAAAGATTTGATACATTACCCCTAATTTAGGGTTGTTTGACCAATCGGTAACACACACATTTAGGTCGGCAAGCATTACATGTAAAACACGACATGATATATAAACAGCATTTAGTACGGACAAAGTTTAGGAGTATTTTTTGTTGTGTTAACAAATAATTATTAAATTAGGTTTGGATAATTTCGGTTTCTATTCAAATTTATTTGGGTTTGTGTTTTTGGATCTACGCTAATTAGACCTATATTGAAACAACTGAGGCATATATCAGGTTGGTTCAGTTCGGGTTCGAGTTTATTCGAGTTTAGATGTGAGAAACCAATAATTACCCAAAAATTTGGGGTTTCAGTTATTTGGACCCATATAAATATAATTACAAAAAATTGTAACTAAACCCAAATAATTACCTGAGAAATTGTAAATTAAAAGTAATATTGTTGCTATAATAATGTTTTGGTAATAAAGCTATCAAAACATGGTTCTAAACATTTGTAATACCAAAATCAAAGATAACAATTTTAAAACTCCACAACAATAAATCATAGTAAAGCAGTTTAATCCAAATAAACAACATTAAACAATTTGAGGCACCAAATAACAAAACAAAACACAAAATAAAGTTGTAAGTAAAAGCTGAAAGTGTGACATGTCTTGATTGGTTCCTAATTCCGAAGGAAAACTAATAAAAACAAAACAAATAGGTTACATTAGCTAAAGAAGTGGTAGATAATTTGATTTGCAAATCAGGAAAATTAAACTCAAATGATAATAAAATTTATGTCACTTTGCATATTCAACATCACATCTCAAAGTCCTAAACTCTTAATATTTCATTTTCTGTAAATCAAAACAAGTAAAAAGGTTAGCTAACCTAAAAATTTGAATTGAAGGCAAGTCTTTTCTATAAAATATCCTTCTGCAATTGTCTTGAAGTTCAAAATCTGCTAGTAAATCTTAGATAGTAATTACTCATTTCTCATCCATATGAATCTCACACTTGAGTCATTGTTATGTGCACATCAAAACTTCAAGTGTGTAATGGGTAAGACAGCTCCTGTATAAGTCAAGAATACGACCACTTGTGCTAAATGCACTCTCGGATGCAACTGTTGATAATTGCATAGCAAGTACATCTTTAGTTATTTCTGCTAATACATAGAACTTCAGACTATTAACCCTCCACCAACCAAGAATATCATAATCTTGCCCGATTCTCAACAAATACAGAGAACTTTGGTTATAAGCTTTGTATTATCAACAAATTCTCTTAAATAAATTTCTAACTCATTGCTCGAATCTTGAAGTTTTTTTCATTTTCCATCTCTTTGTACACAAACTACATTCTCATAACCAAAATAATTATCATGAACATTTAAACCAAATCCTTCTCCGTAGATGTTCTCTTGAGATTGAGAAGTACGAGAAGAAGCTACCGACTGAGACCATGTTTTGCTAGAACTTGATATCCCACTCATAGTGATTCTGCTACTGAATTCTTCAAACATTCTTTTGAGCACATTTAATATTGAATCATGGAGTCTTTTGGCAACTACACTTTCTTTACCATGCAACTTATCGAAGCAAAGCTGAGCAAACTGCATCTTATTTCTAGGATCAAACACACTAGCAATGATCAATATTCTATTTATTTCCCTTAAACCAACCCAATATTTCTCAAATTTTGCTCTCATTGTTGTAGCCTTTGAATGTATTTTCTCATCATCACTATTGCAAAGTCTAATCAGATTCTTCTCGATTGTACATATTTCATTATATAACTTATGGGAAGTTAACTTAGATGATGCAGACACAATCAAAGTCGAGTGATAAAAGATGACTACGAAATGTACTAACCTGTCTATAGCTTCCTAATCCCTCTTATTGGCGGTCCAATTCTTTACTTGCCCTCTTTGTCCACCTCAAGGAAGTAATTCTCATAGAGTTTATCCTCTTCACGCATCTTTTCAAAGGCTGAGCTGAATTTTTGTGCTATGATTAGCATCAAGTAGGTTGAATTCCACCTTGTTTTGCAGTCTAGTGATAAGCTGCCTCGACTAACATGTTTTCCAACCTCAACCTTACTCTCACATACTACACAACATTGCGGATTGCTACCACACACTTGTCTACTTCACGTAAACCATCTCTCACAAAAAGATTAATAATATGAGTTGCACATCTAATATGTAGAAACTCACCACCTAGAACCAAAGCTTCATTTCCTAGTCCCTTAAGGATCTCTATAAATCTTGTTAATGCATTGGTATTAGCTGTTGTATTGTCAATAGTGATTGTAAGAACCTTCTCTATTCCCCAATCTTCCAAACATTTAAGAAAAACATATGATATTGATTTCCCTTTGTGGTTTTCCACGTTCTTGAAACCGATAATCAATTTCCTTAATTTCCAGCTACTATCTATGAAATGAGTTGTGATGACCATGTAGCTTGAAAGAGTTGTAGGAGATTTCCATATACCAGTAGTTATAAAAACTCTTTCCTTGGTATTCCTAATTATACTCGTCATTGATTCCTTTCGATCGACATACATCTTGTAGATATCTCTTGTACATGTCCTTCTTGAATGTGGCGTGTACATATACACTTTTCTGCAAAAATGTCTCCAACCCAAGCATTCAACAAAAGACAAAGCCAACTTTGCTAGGACCATCAACTCATTTGTTGCTTCTCTATAAATTTCTTCTGGAACTCTTGCTAACTGTAAATTTCCTTCAGGTGTTATGGCTTGCTGTTTAGTTTCACTTTTCTCCCAATCGTTTGCAGGATTTAAGGTGCTTCTTCAAACTAGAAGTCCCAGAGGATGTAGAGAAAGCAAAAATTTTGCCACAATAATGACACTTGCATTTGTCATCACTGTCGATGGTTCTTGTGAAATGCTCCCAAACTCATGACCTTGTTTTCTTTGTTTTTGGCAGCGAACTGGCTACACTTGCACTAGAATTAATTTTCCTTTTGCTTTCATTTCCTATCTCAGTGTTACCATCAACTTCTTGCTCTTCATTAGGTTTCAATTGCTTTTTCTCATTCAAATTAGGTGATGATGAAACCATCTGCAAAGTACAAAAACAAACAAGGTTCAAACATAAACAAAAATCAAATTAAAAGAAAAAAAAAGAAACAAAAAAACAACACCAAAAGAAAAGAAATTTTATCGGTATACAATACTTTTATGCAAAAGTGATCACTAAAACCAATAAGCCACACTAATATGAGATCACGACTCAAACATTATCATTGGAGTCAAAACTTCATTAAACAACCATTCTATTTGTGCAAACTAATACTTAAGCAAAAGAAGCAAAGTAACACACTTCAATCAATCTAATTATATAACTATACAATGATTAGAAAATAATAGTATAATATGCTAATAACCAAGCCAAATAATTGAAACTTCAAAGTACATTCAAGCAACAATAAATCACACACATGATCGAGTATATCAGGTCTCATTAATTCAATAGCCATAACTTTCAAATTTGCTACATTTGAAAGTTTCAGGTACAATTCTTGTGTCCCAGATTCTCTAATTTAAAATAAAAACAAGGGAGATGAGTTATATAAACCTTTAAAGCCTTGAGTTTAACAATACTCACACAAAAGTAAAGAAAAAGTTTGAGTGGAAAGTAAAACTGAATATAAAATTTAGGGTTAAAGTGTTTACCTCTTATTATGAAGATGATAAATTGATAACAGAAATAAAATATTGTTTACCTTTCAAGATGGTGTTTTAAATCGAGACTTGCTATAATTATCCAGATTTGGATTTTCAAATCGAGACTAATGTGTTGTTATGTAATTTGTATAATTTCCAATTTCCAAGTTTCCAAAAATATATCTTACAGTTGTTTATTTGGGCTCGTGAAGTCTGTTGATTAACTGATATCAGTAACAAGGCCTATATCCTCATCAAAACATTGAAAATTCATTACTCAGTAAAATATGTCGTTGTTGCCATGTCCATTCAACATCTTGAGAAAGCTTTTGTTCATAGTCTCTCTGCAATGAACATACCATCACCAAAGTATTAGTATTTAAAAAAGATCTTGAACCTATGTGTTATAATTGACATAAACAATAGAATTGCGTGCACTCAAACAAACTTAGTGTCAGGGAACAAGTTCTTTATTCTCCTCACACTGAAACAAGCAAAACTTCAAAGTTCTCATGTTCAATTAAACCCAAAAGATACCATTATTATCTAATTGCACTACACATAATCGAACTTCAATGTTGAACCAAATTTGGACATTGTCATTATCTAATTGCATTATACAAAATCCTAATTATACTGAGAATTGTTTTCAAAGTTGAACCAAATTCGATTCGACTCCGGAGAACAGAGAAAGCTTCAATAAAATCGAAGATACTAAAACCCTCAACCTAATCTCCAAAGTGACCCATTCCGCTATAAAACCAAAGAAATAAAGTCAAATTTCTCAGTTTTAAGAAAATAAGACCAAAGAGAATATAGATCAGAAAAAGTGACCCGGTTGCGTTGATGATGAAAAGAATTGTAAGAGCATAAGCATTGAACAGAAGATATATCCCCCATTAAAGTGAAGACACATAGAGACTACACGCTCCAAATTTCTGATGACCGTTCAAACACATAGAGATTAAAGAAGGCAATGTGTTGCAGTTGCTGCTCTAAAAATCAATTTCTTATCTTCAGGTCTATTCGGGTACCCATTGAATTTTAAGTTTTACCCGACCCGAACCAAAACCTAACGGGTAGTAACAACATGAACCAATAGAGTAATTACTTAGAACCAGACTCGTACCTATACCCATTTTTACGGGTTCATGTTCGGTTTGGGTCTACGAGTCCAGGTAAAATGCCCAAGGCTACATTAGATCAACAACAAAATTTGATATATAGTTTAAATTCTTTAAATGGAACAAAATAAAATTTGAATCCAGCATCTCATATCTATTTAAATCAGAAATAAGTCAACTAAATCATATGTTTTTTTTGGCAATTTTAAGAGTATTTAATTAATAGAATTGTTTAATTAAAACGACAAAAGCAAATTCGTGAATTGATTAGAAGTACAATCAATCAACTAGGAGTCAAAGATGCAGAAAAGGTCAATGGCATTGTTTAGTCATTTGCTCAGGATCTAACTTGAGACAGCCAAATCGGACAACAAATTTCAAAGTTTTCTCACATACAAATTCCATAAATTCACCAACTATATTTATATATACACGAACATTCTTTTGATTTTGCTAACTCAATTTGACATTTAAAACTCATTAGAAAATGTTTTCATTTTATATTTCAACATTGACGAGACTTCATTAGAAATATTCTATTTGCCTAAATGATGTTTGAGAGAGAAAATCTACAATATCTTCAATTTCTAATATCATATTTATTATATTATTATATCATTTTTATTGACTATTTGTATTTTTAAAATTAAGTTCTAAATATAAATTTTAAAGATATTTTAAAAATAGTTTTAATATAATTTTAAAGATATTTTATAGATTATCTTAAAGATATCATTGTTAACTATTATATAAATTTTAAAGATATTTTTAGTTAAAAATTTTAAAAAAATAAATAATTTTTATATATGTGTAAAAACTTTAAATGTATAGAATTAAAGAAATGATAACTTACTTTAAAGTATTAAATACTTATTTATTTGATATAATAATAATTTAATATGATTAAAAAGAGATCAAAATTAAAATATTTTTGATCAAGTTATTGAAATCATTTTAGTTGGATTTCGTTGCTTTTATATTAAAAGTTTGATTTGTGGTTTTTAGTTTGTAAATTTTATTAAATTAGAATTGTATTTTTATGAAAACTGAATTTGTCAAATAGAAAATTATATATAAAAACTTTATTAATATTTTCTATGGTAAAAAAAAAAATTTAATTGTCAGAAGCACCTGTGAATTTACATCGGTGACAGTCGCCACCATAAATTTTAATTTTTATTAAGTTTCAGTGTATATTTTGGTTAAACTCAAAATATGTCTCTATATTGTTATTATGTTATAGATTTACCTCTACTAAA